>JAJAGP010002993.1:0-53006 GCA_025084515.1 Ancistrus triradiatus
TGTTCTGGTTTTTAATCCAGTTCTATTGTTTAGTTCTTCATCTTCTACTGTTTTTCTTTTTCTTGGTATTGTTTCTTTTTGTGAGTATTGTGAGTATTTCATTCTTGTTTTTCTTTAATATTCTCCTGAGTTTCTAGTTTGTTTTTGTTCTCTTTCTTTCATTTGCTATTTTTCACATATTTTTCGTGTTGTCTCTTTTTTGAAAAAAGTGTTTCTCATTTTTCTTTACTTACTTTTCTTTCTTATTTCTTCTTTTTGTCTTTTTCTTTCTTTGCCTTTCTTTCTTTCTTTCTTTCTTTCTTGCTTTCTGTCCTTTTCTTTGTCTTTCTTTTTCTTCTGTTTTTTCTCATTGTCTTTTGATACTTGCTTTACTTTTCTTTCTTCTTCTTCTTTCTTTGTCTTTTTTTTTTTTCTGTCTTCCTTTCTTTCTTTGTCTTTTTCTTTCTTTTCTTTTTCTTTGCCTTTCTTTCTCTCTTTCTTTGTCTTTTTGTTCTGTATGTTTTATCTTATTTTCTGTCTTTCTTTTTCTATCTTTCTTTCTTACTTTGTCTTTCTTTGCCTTTTTTTCTTTGTTACTTTGTCTCTTTTTCTTTCTGTATGTTTTCTATCTATCTGTCTATCTTTCTTTCTTTCTTTCTTCGTCTTTCTTTTTGTCTTTTTCTGTCTTACTTTCTTACTTCCTGTCTCTACTCTCTTTATGCTTTTCTTTCTTTGGCTTCCTCTTTCTCCTGCTGCTTCTCTGTTCTGCTCTTGGCGGTGCCTTCAGGCTAGGTCAGGCACTACAATGCAGACACTATTGGCTGTGCTTGCAGGAGGGGAGGCGGAACAGGGGAATAATTCTGTGCCTCTGTAACAGCGCCCCCTGCCCAGCCCTGGCAAAGGCACACTTAGGAATGTACCCGTGTCCTACAGAGAGAGATCCCAGAGCAGGACAGTGGGGCTCTGAATTTCGGCTGGATCTTGTGATGTACAGGTCCGCTGGTGGCTCTCGTTATGTAACTGAAGCACTGTCCTGGGTCCGCTGACTGGATGGAAGGCTAATTTGTTGCTGTAATTAGTTTTGTGACTGGCTTGGTTCGTTTATCCTATTTTGTGATGCTTTCATTTTGAAATTTGCATGTTCTCCGACTTATGGGTTCCACAGTTTGCAGCGGAGTCTCACTGTAGAAGTCAATCATTTATGCACATTCTTAAATTCAGGCTCCTGCTGTTCTTACCACCCGAAGGAAACATCATCAGCAGTCCATGTCTGCACCAAAGGGCTTCTGAAATTAGCGCTGCACCGTGACGGGGTGACCCACTTTCCTCCCATAATTCCCTTCTCATGAGCAGAGACGGCTCAGCAAGCGTGTGGGGAATTTCATTAAAGAGCAGAAAGACTCGAGCTGGCACAGCAGGTCTGAGAACGTAAGGTTCTGGACGACAGATTGTGATCTTGGTCCTGCTGGGCTCGGTCCTTCTGCACCCAAAATATACCCATCGATTTATTCAGGAGAAGGATCCGGGTTCAAGAGAACCTCCTGATTCATAACAGGATTCATTCAATAAGGGACCCTTCCTCATTCTCCTCCTCCACTTATTCTCTTCACTTCTTGTTCCAGATCCTGATTCGACTTCTTGTTGTATTTTCCTCCATTTGAAATGTCTTACATCACTCCTGTCTTCCTCAGTCTCTGTTGTTTATTCTTGTTTTTCATCCAATTCTGTATTTCTTTTTTCTTTCTACGTCATTTTCCTGATTTCCTTTTCCTATATTTCTTAATGTGAGAATTCTTACACTCATTGTCTCGTGCCTTCCTCTTTTTTTTTTTTTTCTTTATTCTGCTACTTTTCTGCTCTTCTTTGTGTTGTCATTTTGTTTTCATTCTCATTTTTCTTTAATATTCTCTTGATTTTCTTGTTTGTCTTTTTTTTTTCCTCTGCTCTTAGTCTTTTTCATACTTTTGTCTTGTTTGTAAAAAGTAATGTCTCTTTATTTTCTGTATTCTCCCTTTTTTTTTTCTTCTTTTCATCCAGTTATCTTTAATATTCTTTGAGTTTCTCGTTATCATTTTTCTTTGTTCTCTTCTTTTGCTGTAATGTGACTTTTCTGCTTTTCCTCTTGTTGCATTCATTCTTTTTTTTCATCCAGTTATCTCCTTTAATGTTCTTCTTGTTTGTTGTCATCTTTCTTTGCTCTCGTCTTTCATTTTTTTTGCTTTCTTTCACACGTTTTAAAATAAAATCATTATTGTATTTTTTCTTTCTGTTTTTTCATTATTTGGTTTCCTCTTTCTGCTGCTACATTTCTGAGTTTCTTGGTTTCCTCAGTTGTTTATTCTTGTTTTTCCATCCACTTCTTCTTATATTCTCTTGAGTTTGTTCTTTCTTTCTTTCTTTCTTTTGTTCATTTTCTTCTTTTTATTTTGCTTCCTTTTTCTCCTGCTACTTTTCTGCTCTTCTTCAGTTCTCTTGTTTTGTTTTCATTTGCTCTTTCACACTCTTTAAAAATCTATTTTTATTTTAGTCTTACTTGTTTTGTTCTTCTCCTTCTGTCTTTTCTCTGCTCTCCTCCCCCCTCTCTCTTTCTTTTTCTTTTTTTCTTTTGCTTCCTCCTTATGCTGTTTTTCTGCTTTTCTTTAGTTCCTCATTTTGTGTTCATTCTTGTTTTACAATCTTCAATGTCTTCTGATTTTTTTTGTTTGTCATTTATTTTGTTCTCTTCTTGTTTCTTTTTTCTCGTTCTCACTTTTTCTCATGTCTCTTTAAAACATAATTTCCGTATCCCTTTTTGTTGTCTTACATTGTCTCTGTTCTCTTGCTGTCTTTCTTATCTCTTGCTTTTTCTTTGTTGATCTTACCTTACCCGTGCTTGGTATGTGCTCTGTTGTTCTCATCTTCCCCGTTACTTTTTTCCTCCCGTCTCCTTTCTGGTCCTCCTCGTTCTCAGTGTATAATCTTATCATACCACATTTCTTCATATACTTCCCTCATGAATTCCACGTCCGTGGCTGAATATCTCGTCCAGGTACGTTCTAAACTCTTTTTTTTCCTTTCTGTCCTGTCTGCAGAGAGTGTTCGAGATGCCGTGGGTAGGAAGATCAAGGTGGTGGTTAAGAAGAAAGTCAAACTGGAGGTGAAAGGGGACAAAGTGGAGAACCGAGTCCTGGTGAGTTCCTTTCTCTTTGTCTCTTGTGGCTTTTTATACCTGAAGTCATGCTTATATGGGGATTTCATTTCTGAACCCAACCTTGGGATTGATTTTTGTCTCACACCCGTAATAACTGCTCAGCGGGACACGAGCCCATTAATCCTGTCTGAAGCTGCTCTTGAGGAATCTTGATCCACCGCTGAGCTCCTCAGGCTCTGACCGAGTGTCACAGGGTATTCTCGTTCGGCTTTATTTTGCGTTCGCCCCAGCCTTCCTGAAGACGAAGGTGTTTTGTGATCGTACTGACCGATCCGAAGCGCTGCGGTCCTGCTGCTGAGTTCTCTTCTCATTTCTAGCTCTAATGTGATGTAATGCGATTAACATGTGGTTGAACCTCAAACCTCGTCCATGCTGTTATTAGATTTGGAGCTCGGTGGAGTCCTCGCTGTGGTGTCGTATCACTTACTGTGATGCAAGAACGGAGGTTACATCATGCAGCAGCAGCATCATCAGCTCTAACTGCACTCTTATGAGGATTAGGAAGAGCAAGAGGTTCTAAAAACAGCCTTATAATAACAATTAGAGTAATTATTATTATTATTATTATTATTATTATTATTAGTGTTGCTGTTGTGGCCGATGACAGATATGGGTTGAGGCGATTGAAGCCAATGGACTGGGGCTGAGGCGTGTGCGATGGGACGACAAACGTTAGGCATACTATTGATAGTGTTTACATGTGATATTACAAAAACAATAGCAGTCCTTAGCAGTGAGTAACATGATATGCTACTCGTGGTATGATTTAGGGTTCCAGCCAAAGCAGTCAAATGCGCAAAACTGTCTGTCACTGCTGTACATATTTCACACATTTCTGAGGTTCTAAACTTGTTTCTGCTTCGACTGCAGCTTTTGAAAACCTCCCATTTTGAGATAATCTGCAGTCACGAGACCAATTTTGAGAAATGCTGGAGACAGTCCAAAACTTTGTTTTCCTGCATTTGACTTGCAGCTTAAACTGGGCCTACTGAGTGACTGAAAACCGAGATGCTGAGAGAACATTCAGTCAGGGCAGGGCCATTTATGAGAAGATGAACAAAAAGATGCTGCTACCATGTGCACTCTTCTAACATTGGTCATTTTTTGCAAGTATTTACACAATTTTATTTTCCCAGAAAAATGCTGTTATCTGCTAATAATTGTTATTGTTAAGAGCCGTAAAACAACTTCTTTTTTTTTTTTTTTTTTTTTATAGTTTATGATATCGGCATGCATCGGCCATCAGTCACCCTGCTCTTTAAATGTCGCCATTGGCTATGAAACAAGCTCTTATTGCTCGAATACTGATGTATGGTATTGTATAGGGCTGCAACAAATTGCTTTATTGATTATTGGAGCAAATAGTTGATTATTTGGATTATGAATTGTTCAATTACCAAATAAGTCTTGTGTAGCTACCAGCCTTTGCATTTAGTTTGAGATTAACTTAATGCTTGGCAATTGCTAACTAACGATGAAGACAAAGATGAATACTTTATTCAAAAATTCAGTTTTAATGAGCTTTCCGGCCAATACAACTGATAAATTAAACTCCAACAAAACCAATTAAAACCAATGATGTGCCAAGCAGCAGCAATAAAATAAAACAAATCCAAATCACTAAGTGACGTGCACCAAGACAACAAGCCTAAGCACATGGTTAAAGAAGAATAAAGTTCATGTTTTGGAATGGCCAAGTCCAAAGTCCTGACCTTAATCCAATAGAAATGTTGTGGAAGGACCTGAAGCGAGCAGCTAATGTGAGGAAACCCACCAACATCCCAGAGCTGAAGCTGTTCTGTACGGAGGAATGGGCTAAAACTCCTCCAAGCCGGTGTGCAGGACTGATCAACAGCTACAGGAAACGTTTAGGGGGGCACACCAGATACTGAAAGCACAGGTTCACATACTTTGGTGTGTAATACTGGATCATTTCCTTGTTTCAGTTCTTATTTGTTTAATTTGGGTCTCTTTATCTACATGTAGGGCTTCTGGGACAACTGCTTTTCCAAGAGTTTCACAAACTTTCAAGTGAGGGTGAATCTGGGTGTATTGTAGCTTGGCTTTCTGTGTGTGTGTAGGTAGTCTTCAGAAGCATGTCGAGCAGATCCCTTACAGTAAAGTGGTTTAATAAATGTGTTAGTGGAATTTAAGGTGGTGTTTCTTAGGGTGTGGTT
Source organism: Ancistrus triradiatus (assembly GCA_025084515.1). NCBI lineage: Eukaryota > Metazoa > Chordata > Actinopteri > Siluriformes > Loricariidae > Ancistrus > Ancistrus triradiatus. Next base: position 5,347 of record JAJAGP010002993.1, read on the forward strand.
AAGGTAAATGATGGGTTTGGGTTTAGTGGATTGATGCCTAGAAGTGTTCGGATTCTCAGGCGTTTCCTGTTCCCGAACCGCTATGGGCGCGGACGAGTGAGTGGAAGACTCCCCCATCATTTGACAGTATGTGACAGGAGGTCAGCCTCAGTGCCAGAGTAACATCGTACGATTAAAATGTACTATGAAAGCGTAGTGCAGCGTCTGTGTAATCCTGTAAACACACATTGGTCCCTATCGGGGCCACCTCTTGGATTTTACGTAGTTAACGTACACGTCTGGTTAATGAGATCCCTGCACGAAGCTCTTCTTCCTTAGCCGTCCGTTTCTGCGATAGAGGGGCCGTGACGAATAGGGGTGTAACGATACACCCTGATCACGATACTGAGCTCACAATCCTTTTTTCTTCTTCTGAAGTGTAAGCCATGCAAAACGATGCACATTTTCTTTACTGCATTTCTAAGCAGTTAAATGAATAAATATGTTTAATCAGTTAAAAGACTAGAAACTCGGGGTTAAAATTGTAAATAACATGCTCTGTTGTAGCTTCACTATACTTTAAATAATAGTGAAAACATTCCTTTTTTATTTCTGAAGAAAACCATTTGAAAATGACGTGTAATTATTAAACTTGGTATGTGGGAGAATGTATGATTGCGCCCTCTGGTGTTTAAAAAATTGTATCAGATAGCGTAATATAGTATATCTCCACATCGTGACGTTTTTGTATCCTAATTAGAGATGCACCGATTGATTGGCCATTTTTTTTTTTTTTTTTTTTTAATGTGATCGGCTTCTACCGGTGATCGGTTGATCAGTCCCTTATAACCGATTCTGTGCCGGCCACATTTACACAGCTTTAATTCAGAATTCAGTTAATGTACGGAGCTTTAAACACTGCTCAGCCACTCGCCAGTTTGAGACCGGTGCTAATGCATGTTCATGATGAAATGTCTCTCCCTAGGCCTCTATAGTGCAGTACTAATGAGGGAGTAGGGATACTAATGAGGGAGTAGGGATCTATTTCGGACACAGCCATATCTTCAGCATGGAAGTAGGCTACTTATGTGAGTAGGTTGAGTGCTGTTTGCTGTGCGTAACAAAAGTAAGTCGTGGGGGAACATCTCTTAAAACATTCGGAACGACAAACTTGGTAACTAAATTAAACTTAAAACTAACAAAGGCAGAGCGGTTAAAGCTAAAGCTAGGGAGAGCACAGAACCAGGCACAAACCAGCAGCTGCTATCTTTCTTTAGCAGTGAAGGAGCTTCAATCAAAGCAAAGTTGAACAAAAATATTTCTCTATGCTGTCATTTATAATTCTTACACAGAAGGAAAATCAGAATCGGCTGATCATATGCTAAAACAAAACAGAAATCAAAATTGGGCAAGAAAATTGCAATCGGTGCATCTCTAATTACAACGCATTGCTAGTAACACCCCTAGTAATGAGTACGGTTAGCTTCTGACTGTGTCCACAATGATATTTGATATCTGTCAAAAATAGACATTGTTTTGGTGGGAATGACGTACTGTGGCGCCCGAGCACCAATGCTTCGGCTTCAGTGCTTTACACCACTTCTCACTAGTCCTACTTTTGCCCTTAATTTGCCAGATCCCTATATATCCCTAGGAAATAGGGATATTAATGAGGGAGTAGGGATCTATTTTGGACACAGCCATATCACCAGCTGTCTGCAATACTGTGCACGCATGGCAAAAATAAGCCGTGGAGGAACAACTCCGAAAAAGTTCAGAACAATAGATTTAATAAGACATTTAAAGCCGCCTCACCCTGCGGAATATGTGGAATTTGACAAAACTAACAAAGGCAAAGAGGTAACAAAAATTTAACAAACTTGTGTATGCTGTCAAAAATCAGCCAATAATCGGAATCGGGCATTCATGTCGTCTTAATTTTTTTGTCCTTTCTTCATGTTTATCCCTGCTGTTCTATAACATTTTGTCTCGTTTTAATTATATTTATCTACTTTGAGGACTTAAATGATGTTTTAACTCATGTTTATGCAAAAATATAGAAAATTATAGAGTTCCAAAACTATCAAGCATCGACCTGCGTCTCTTACTGAAGGTGTATCTGGATAGAAGTTGCTTGGGCTTATGCACGTCATGAAGGTAGCCTGGTCAGGCTTGTGGGTGTGAGTGTGGTTGTGGCTGCGTGTGTCGCCAGAACCAGCCAGAAGGCACCGCTGGTGGTGGTCTTGAGTGTTCGACATTTTGAGATATTTAGAAAGTAAAAACAAATGAACCAAGTCAGATATCCATTATAAATCTAGTAATGGAACCTGTGCACTTCTAAGGGACATTAAAGACCAGGACTGATCATGTTTGAACAGCGAGCGTTTCTTAACCTAGGATGCTTTTTGTAGTTTATCCTTATTTAACCCTGCTGAGGTTCTTTGCATTTAGAAAAGTAGCAATACAAATGTGCAGTTTTTTTGTATTTTTTTTTATTTTTTTTTATTTTTTTTTAGAGGTGCTGCCATTTGGGTCACTATAGAGAAAGGACATGACCTTACCTGAGAAAACACTGAACTTTGTGCTGCACTTAAGATGATCTACAGTATAGTGCTGTTTGTCTCTCCCTCTGTAAATAATGATAGGCTTCCCTCCGGTCCAACAGAAGTAACCAAGAGTATGCCATAAATAGCCAAATATGTGCTGAAGGGGCAATAAAATGGCCAAAACCAAAGCTTTAGGGGTGCCTAAACTTTCATAACCCTGCACACAACTGCGGTTTGTTAGTGCAGCCATTTCAGTTTAAAGCTATTGTACGTGTAATGAGTGAATGTACAGTCCCAGCTCTGAACCAAAAGCCCCCCGAACGAATGAGCAGTGAAATATCTGAAAGCTTCAGCAGCAAGTCCAGACTTTACCGCACACACTAGGTCCTGTAGACACAGGCTCTCAGCCTGACAAATAGTGTGGGGGGGTGTGGGGGTGTGCGCCAGTCTGTCAGTGAGAAAACAATGCTGGAATTTCCCTGCAGTCTGGAGCTCGGTCTGAATTCCTCCACGGTTCTTCAAGCATGAAAAATAAAATGCTGACTCTCACACTGCACACTTTAAAGGACTGTGCATGTGACCGAGATCTCCTGGGCCAGACCCAGAGCAATGAGGGACAGGACCAAGAAGAGCCAGGAAACAGGATCCTCAACAACCTGTCCAGAACCAAATTCTAGTCAGAGACCCGATAACGTTAGTGGATCATTTGGAAAAACTTTAGTCTTTTACCAAATTTAGCTTTAGGGTTTCAGTGTCTTAAAGCTATGCGTTAAAATCTATAGAAATACCATACTTTTTTTTTCTTTATAAACCCCAGATTTAAAAAAAACAGCATTCAAGATGTGCATAATTATTGGTGCCCCTACAAGTTTGAAGAATTCCAATTTATATTTATTGACTGATAATATCAACAGCAGTAGCTTTGTTATCCAAATTTATAATCACTAATCAAGTAATGAATATTATAACAGGATCCTAGACTTTGGTTATAACCCTGGGATCTCACTCTGATGTCCTTCTGTTGGTAGAATAGTGTCTTAGTAACCGCCTGAATGTAAATAAACTGTGTGTTTAATACGTTAATACTTTATCAATCGATAGATTTGTGGTTATTTTCTGTGTAATAAACAGGTATTGGTAATTCTGTTCCTCGACTTTAATGACCGAAGCCCATAGTCTGATGATGATGATGATGCTTTAGCAGCAGGGTATTGATACGTTTTTACCAAATGTTGATAAACAAGTCATTTTTTTTCTGGCCTCCATCTTAAAATCTAACAATAAACAGTGATAATGGAACTGTCTTATAATCACAATAATGCGCTCGAGGTCGTGCTATAATGTGACATATTGGAACTGATTGTGCTAGATCAGTGCCAGGATCTTGTGTTCTAGCACAAACATCTCATGTATTAATGTTTAATTCTATTAGCGTGAAGTTTAGTGTCGGATCAAGCTCTTCATCCAAGCCCTTTTACTCAGGCTGCCAATAACTTGTAAACCGCAGGGAATCCAAGTTTAATAGATGCAGTACTAAACCAAAATCCTCTTGGTCCAAGTGATGTGTGACGTTATTAGAGGGTGAGAGAATGAAGTGTCTGATTTTAACCCAGACCCTAAATTAAAAGAATGGGCAGGTGCTCTCATAAAAATGTAAATCTCTCAGTATTGTCATTGACCTTTGAGAAAGAGGTAGAGAAAGAAGAGACAACTTTTATTCCATCCTTATTCAAAATATGTTTGACCCGTGCGAGAGCTTGTAAGCTGTAATCCTGGCAGACTGCGTTCTTGTCTCCTGTCGATCAGAACAATGCTGGCATCATTTGTAAGCTAATCTGAATGGAAGGGGGCGGTTAGCGGTTAGTGCCGCCTCCAAACTGGTTAGTCTCTGATGTTGGGTAAGAGGCAGTCAGAAAACTGAGGTTCTCAGAGTCCACATCCATCCAAAAGCTGTTTTGTCATTGGATAAGTCAGCTGGTTTAAGCTGTGTAGGGTTTCAGTTGCTTGGTTGATGTCGATGTGATTGGTGGGCTGTTCTACTGTGGCATTAAAAGGCATTTATCTGCTAGATTTGTAATGTTGGTACCTGATAAGTCTGGATGGTCTTTTTTTTTCGTCTTTGGTCCGGAGCACACGGCGTCCATTTCTTCCAAAAAATACCTGCTATACTGATGAGTCTGAGCACAATCCCCGTCTCCACTGTGTGATGGTCCATCCCAGATCCTCCGAGTCCAGAGAAGCCGACGCCGCTTCTGGACATGGTTATAACATAAGGCTTCTTTTTAGAACAGTAACGTTTTAAGTGGCATTTGTGAATGTAGCTCTGTATTGTAGAGCTTGATAAAGGTTTGATAAAGGAATCCCTTGTCCATGTGGTTCTATCAGCTATTGATGAATGACGGTTCTTGATATGAGATCATCCCTCTTCAGTTTAGGCTTGTACTGAAATGCCTCCAAATTCCTTGAATCTTTTAATGATATTATGTACTGCAGAGAGGGAAATATCTAAATCCCTTCCCATGTTTCTTTGAGGAACATTGTTTTTAAACCTTTCAGTCATTTTCTCAAAGATTCAGCCTTTTGTGGATACTGCTTTAGTACCAAATCACTTCATTATTTAGTTTTTTACTTCATTACTAGACTGAATTGTCTCTGTCCCAACTTTTTTGGAATGTGTTGCAGGCCTGAAATGCAGGAATGGATGTTTATTAACAAATGGACGGAAGAAAAAAAGATGAAGTATCTCCGGTTCATACTGTCTGCAATGAAATAAAAGTCAATGTAGTGTTTATTTTTTAATTAGCATTCTCCGTACCATCCCGACTTTTTCTGATTGTGGGGTTGTGTACACTGGGTGAGCTCACGTAAGCTTCCATTCTCCAGGCTAGTTTGACTATTGTAGGTAGCTCTTTATATGATCCGTGTTCAGCAGATGTGCTTTTGTGAGGGTGAGCTTTTGTTCGCTAGGTGGATGTTCTTGTAGCGTGCAGGCTTTTGTTTGTTTTGTTCATTAGATCGGTCTTTACATGTTAGAGGGGCTTTTGGTAATGAGGTGCGTTTTCATATAGTAGATGGGTTTTCTTATGTCGGTGCTAGGTGGGCTGTAACGTGCTAAATAAACTTTGATATTGTAGGTTGGTTTTCATTCACTAGGTATCTTTCCCATTTCTGTGGGCTTCCGTGCTGCAGCAGCAACCCCTGTCCAGCCCTGTGATGAACTGGTTCCCCATTCTGGGCTCATGTCCACCTGGCCCCCAGCGACCTTTTATCAGAATAAGCAGGGTTTATAACGGGGGGACATGTAGATAGCTTTTGTTCAATATGTATGAGAGTTTGTTCATTGGTGTTCCTTTTATTTTATTTTGTTGAATAACAAGACGCAGTGTAGTATGAATTACAACGTTTAAAATAAATTCCAGTGGAGCTAGGAAGCGTACGATAAGATATTCTTGTTTACAAAAGTCGAGTCAGATTTATTTCTATAGCGCTTTTTACAGTGGAGCATTGTCTCAAAGCAGCTTTACCATTTTAGAATATCTTCTAATATCTAGGGTCATTCCTAATTTGAGCAAGCCTAGGGTGACAGTGGAAAGGAAAACCCCTAAACGTTATAAGGAAGAAACCTTGGGAGGACCAAGACTTAAAAAGGGACCCTTGGTTGGCTTTTGTGCCAAATTAAGCTTGGAGAGAAAAGAGAACATGTAGTTAGTTGTTAATAGTTAAGAGCACGGAGTCTGTTAACCTACCATGATTGAATTACAGATACATGAGGCTCGGCGTAGACAGAAAGGGTGGCACTTCTGATTTTCCTTTGGTGTGTTTTGGACCAACCTCGAGAGACGAATTCGTGTCAGGATGGACGAGTGGCACGGATTTGTCTTTGGCTTCGGGTGAAACTTTGGCAGCGGTGTCTTTGACAGGCTTGGACTTGTTTGAGACTGAGTTTGAGCCGACTGTCCAGCTGAGGCAGCACAGTGCCGTGCTGGCGTACCCACAAGTACGTGCTTAGCAGCTTTACTTTGTTCCTCCTTTCACGAACAGGTTAATCCGTCAACAGAAGCCTTCACTTGTGCTCTTGTTTTGAGGTGGCTGAGTCATTTGCTTTGGACTGAAAATAAATAAAAGGACGTCTTTGTGATTAAAAGTAAGAAGAGACCACTTCCTCTGACGGACTGGTCATGAGTGGCTTACCCACTGCCCTGTCACTTCCTCTTTGGGCTCATGGATTCTCCTGCAGCTTATATGAGGTGTATAACGTTTATATAGTTACTGAAGGCCGTTTCACACCGAGTACGATCTTTAAAAAGAGACCACGGATGCAATTTTTAAACATAGTGGGACCTTCACACCAAGTCCGATGCATTTTTGTCTAAACACGCTTTTGCTTTCTTTAATTTCCCTTCTCTTAATGTGTCTCGCCGTGTCTTTTTAACATTGTGAAGTTAAAAAAAACAAAAACTCGAGCGGAGATGAGTGCAGGAAGCTCTAGTTTGTGTTTTTGCACTTAGATAAATAATCAGACGCTTCCATCCAGTCCCTGTGAGCTTTATCACCATCATTCTCCAGCCTTTCAGTTCTATTCCACCAGATCTTTTCTTTAATATCCATGTTTTTAGAGGCAGCCTGTTGCTCATCCTATAAGCTCTCGATGAGCTGAGCTCTATGCTTAGGCCCAATATGTTGGACTTACAAACTGTTGTGGACATACGAACCCACTTTCGGAACGCATCTAGTTCATATCTAGGGGATTGTGAATGCTGCACTGAAGTGGCCTGGTCCATCACTGTCCAGCTGAGTGTGTGTGAGTTTGTAGAATCACCAAATGTCCCAACAAGGATAGAAATATCTGACTTCTTTTTTTACCTTGTGGGCAACTTCCTGGTCCACAGAAGTAAAATTGCCTTAAAAAATGCAACTCTCTTTTTGCAAAACCAATAGACCCAGAATATTTCGTTTAACATGCCAAGGTTAAGGAGTGTGTGTAGGGCTGTTAGCTACAGTAATATTACATTAATGCTCCTTGATAGTAAGACAAACTGTGTGTGTGTTTAGTGGGCGCCCTGCTAAATTCCACAGCTGGGTGATGGCCTCCCTCCTCTTCCTCACCGCTCGCCTTAACGTGACAGAGCTGATTACAGTGTAGAGCCAGCGTGAGCCAAGCCTCAGACTCAGGGTCCTAATGCCCTCAACTGAAATGAATACGCAGTAGATTTTCTATCAAATTCAGCTGATATCATATTTCTTGAGGGCCCTTCATGTTAGTAATGAATTCTTTCCTCGGAAAGTGTTCAGTACAATATTGAATAACGAAAATGACTAACTTTACAAAAGCACACACACACACACACACACATACATTCTCACTCGAATGCTCTTTGGTCTCTGAAGCGTGCAGCCTCATTTCTATTCACCTCTTTAACAAGTCCTGAGGGAAGTCAGCCCACCGTAAGCCTCTGCACACAGTGTGTGTTCATGCTCAGTGTTGGCGAGAACCAAATGTCCAGTCAGAATATGGCGTGAATATTATGGGAAAATTCTTTTATGATGCCTGAGGTTTTAATAATGATGATAATAATAGTGGCTGCACCACCCGAGCGCCACTGATACTAACGAAATTATTCTCATAGTAGGTTAGTTTTACAACTCCATATCAGAAAACGTTGGGATTACATTTGCTTCTGGTCAACTTCATTTCATTTGTTAATAAAACATCCATTACATGCAAATATCATTAAACGAGTCAAGGAATCAGGAGGAATTTCAGTGCATAAAGCGTAAGGGCACAAGCCTAAACTGAAGAGGGGTGATCTCCGCTCCCTCAGACGGCACTGCATCAAGAACCATCATTCATCAATAGCTGATAGAACCACATGGACAAGGGATTACTTTATCAAACCTTTATCAAGCTCTACAATACAGAGTTACATTCACAAATGTCACTTAAAACGTTACTGTACAAAAAGAAGCCTTATGTTATAACCATGTCCAGAAGGGGCGTCTACTTCTCTGGGCTCGGAGGCATCTGGGATGGACCATCACACAGTGGAGACGGGCATTGTGCTCAGACCCATCAGTATAACAGATATTTTTTTGGAAGAAATGGACTAAAAGGAGCATCCAGACTGTTATGAGGAACAAGTCCAAAAGCCAGGCTCTGGCATGGTATGGGGTCGGGTCAGGGCCCTTGGTAAAGGTCATTTCCACTTCTGTGATGCAGCATTAATGCAGAAGAGTCTACTGAGATTTTAGAGAAGCATAAGCTGCCTTCAGGACGACGTCTCTATCAGGGACGTCCAGCATTTTAAAACAAGCCAAATCAGAAAAAGTTAGGGTTGAACTATGCAAGTAATTTACATTTACAGCATTTAGCAGACGCCCTCATCCTTTTGGGCCATAGTCCAGTACCTTAACCGCTAGGCTACCACAGTCCAAATATTTACAGCATTTAGCAGACGCCCTTATTCAGAGCGACTTACAACTGATACAGTCCTACAATCCAAGCAACTGTGGGTTAAGGGTGGGATTTGAACCCTGGGCCTTCTGCTCCAGAGTTCAGTACCTTAACCGCTAGGCTACTACAGACCCTTCCAAACATTTCAATCATCTTCTTAGACATTTGTTTGATAAAGTGGAGATCCTCTGCCCATCTTTACTCAAAGACTCAGCCTTTCCTGGATGCTGCTTTTGTACCAAATCATGATTATTTTCGCCTGTTTCTAATCATATCATTATTTAGTATTTTTTTTTTATCTCATTACTTTTACTTTTACCTCATTCCATCCATTTTTTTAGCATTTTCCATACGGTCCCAACTTTTTCTGATTTGGGCTTGTACATTGCGTTTTTAGACAGCTCTGTGTCTGTCTGGATTCTTACCTCCCTTTTCTCCTGAAATCAAATGTCATTGTGACCAGTGTTTACACAACACCCAACCTTCCTGTTTCCCTCCAGCTTCTATAGGTGAACTTTACCTGTACGCACTGCACTACAGAATGACTCGGGTTCGTGTCGACAGTGTGTACACAGAGCACACACGTGACCTTTAATCAGGACGCAAGAAGTTTGAGAAGCAAAGGTTCTCAGGTTTGGTTGTTAAGTGCGTGCTGAATTTGAAGTGATCCGTGAGGGCGTGTTTTTTCTCAACGAGCGCACGTGTTATCGAAAAGGCGAGTCCCAGGGTGCGTCCAAGGGCTTTGATTTTTGTTATACAAATTGGGTACGTTGCTTGTTTTCCTGTTTCTGTGGTTGATCAGATGACATCATGATGGTACCGAGGCATTATTACAGTAAGGCATCATTCAAGTTGTGGTTTAATTAACTAAAAAACAAAAAAAGTGCACTGTCTCATCAGTGCATCTCTAGTTTTGAAAGCTTGTTTGGTGAGAACTTGAAACTGCAATCAAACCAAACCTGATAAGTGTGAACACACCCTTAGGCAAGCAAAGCCTGGTCTGATGAATCTCTGATTAATTTATACTCATCTGGCAACAACAGCAATTTGGTGCCAACAGCAGGAATCCATGGATCTAACCTGCCAGTAGTTCAGGCTGGTAGAGGTGGTGTAATGGGTGTGGGTAATGTTTCCTTTTCACACTTTGTGGCTGTTTATATCAATCGGTCAAGGTCAAGTTGGCTTTATTTCTGTAGCGCTTTTTTACAATGGAGCATTGTCTCAAAGCAGCTTTATAATGTTTGCTTCTATTCTAAATATTTAAGCCCAAACTGAGCAAGCCTAGGGCTCAAAAAGAAACTTCCTTTGCCAGCCTAGATGTTATATATAAAAATTTAAGTTTATATATAATATGTATGTATATGTCACAACCTGGATGTAAACTAAGCAGATAGTTAAAAAAAGAGCCTCCCATTGGATAATGACTGTATTGGTGATTTTTTGAGCTGGCAACCAGTTCTTTAACCCTAACTGATGCAGTGAGGAGCTTCTCATTTCTTAAACAAACCATGTCGAAAGACACATCCTGTGGTCGTGGAGATGATGTTTATCTGCTTCAGAAGGGTCAGATTGTGAAAGAGTGGTTCAGGGAGCATGAGCCATCATTCTCACACATGGATTGTCCACCACAGAGTCCAGAGCTGAACCCCATTGAGAATCTTTGGGATGTGCTGGAGGAGACTTTGTGCAGTGGAACAAATCTCCCATCATCAATACGAGATCTTTGGGGGGAATGAATGCAGCTGTGGACAGAAATAAATGTTGTGACATTGCAGAAGCTTGTGGAGACGCTGCCAAAGCGAATCAAAGCTATTGGTGGTCCAAATATTAGAGTTGTGGGACCTTTTTTTGGCCAGGCAGTGCATATAAATATATACTTGTACAAAAATGAAAATAGATGCACCCCATTCATAGCCACAACTGACCCATGCTCTGCTGGCTACTTCAGGCATGATAATGAACCATGTCACAAAGCAGAAGGTCTCAAACTGGTTTCGTTAGGGTACCCAGACATCCCATTTTTTTTCCCACGACATTCCCGCATGTTGGTCCATGTCCTGTTGTGTCCTGCCTTATTTTCCCAAATATGTGCATCTGCCTCGTATGTCAAAGAAAATAACAAACTTGTTCTCTAAGGAATATTAGCAGAGAATCCACACCGACACTACAGTGCTGTACACACAGCGTTCTGTATTTCATTATCCAAAATCTGGCCACTCTAGATATCATGACTTTCATGAGTTCAGTCTCAGTCATAAGATCTAAATCTAATAAGACCTTTGGGATGTGGCAGAATGGTTGATTCACAGCATGGAAGTGCGGCTGAGTATCAGATGTTAACATGGAGCAGAATCTCAAAGGAATGTTTCTTATGGAATCCATACCATGACACCCTTCAGCTGTTTGGGTAAAGCATGGCCCTGCCCAGCAGTAGTGTAGTGTTTCTAATAAAGTGCTCGGTGGATGTCTGTAATTAGTGAGTATTTCCTCTGGCTGCTAACCTCAGGCCGGTTTTTATTCCACCTCGTACGCAGCTGCATTTGCAGCGTCTGGTTCTGCACTAGCATTCGAACCCTTATTACGGGTCTTCATAAGCAGTTCTGGAAACGCTAAGCTCCGTGCATGGCAACGTATCGGCTTCTTTCTTGTCACTCAAGAAGGGGAACGAATGCATGGATGGCAGCCAAGGCGGGGATTTGCTGGTGCGTGATAGGGGAACGCAGAATCAGAAAAGGTTCCTGCTGCTCGCCGACGTTCGATGTGATAAAAGCCTGGTGCTGTTGGTTCCCTCTCTGACTGCTGTAACTTAAGCGCTTGGACACGAGCGGCGATCTTATTTATGATGCTGTTTCTGTTGTGTACACGATGCCACTGCTATTCCAATACTGCTGGTTTCATTCCTGGTAATTGCCAGGTTGCTCCGGAGCAGCTGCTCCTGCCCGCAGGGAGACACCTGCCCCGTGATTGAGTGCCAGAGCAGGATGCCAACATGGCAGGCTCTGAGGAAATGATAGCTCACTTTCTGTGTCGATTTGCAACAGGGACCCAAAGTACACCGGACTGGGGTGAAGATTTATACCCCTGCTTTTTCATAGCAGGTCTTCAGTAGGTTGTCAACAGCAGCTTTATGAGAAACATGAGACAGTGACTCTCAACCCGGAGCGGCAAGAGCATTTGTACAGCGTGATATTACCACGGAAAAAAGACAGGCATGCACATGGACATAATGGACGTCTCAGTCTTGTTATGCTACTGCAATGTAAATATAAAGGACCAAATGATACATAGAACATGGATATAAGGATCTTCAGTTATAAACACACATTATCCAGCGCACACTGTAGAACAAAATATAATCACACATTATAGAATAGAAACACAAACACCTCGCTGGCTGCACACAACCAAGAGGGAATGAGTCATTTACATTTACAGCATTTAGCAGACGCCCTTATCCAGAGCGACTTACAATTGGTACAGCCTTACCATCCAAGCAATTGTGGGTTAAGGGCCTTGCTCAAGGAGCCAACAGTGGCAGCTTGGCAGAGGTGGGATTTGAACCCTGGACCTTCTGGTCCAGAGTCCAGTACCTTAACTGCAAGGCTACCACAGTCCCACAGTTGAAGAAAAACCTTTTTCCAGTACAGTTAATACAGTATCACCTTTTAAACACTTTAAACCTTTAAGTAGGTAAATCCAGCACTAGTATGAAGTCAGAGGTCACATGACCGGCGCTCGGCACTTTAGGTATATGTAGCTGAAGCAGAACGGAGCTTAGTTAATCAGAGTACAGACTTTAAGATTTCACTTATCGTCTTGTGTCGGTGTCTTAGAAGTGACAACGCATCATCATGTAGCTCCTACTTATGCAGGTAGGTAATGCAAACTAAATTAATATTCATGAAAACAATGTGAACAAAACATCAAATTATGACAGAAATAATCTTACGTCAGTAAAGTTGGGAAATTAATAGATTAATAGATGTTGATTTAAATTTTTTTGTGAAATTCTGTTAATTCTTCTTTAAAAAAAACAAAAAAACAATTCTCTTAAATGCTAAACAATACGAAAAGGGTTGAAGAAGATGTAAAGAAAAAACTAATTCCATATCCTAGTATGTCACGAGGGACGATTTCAGTTGGTTGAAAACTACCAGTAAACTACCTTAAATAATTAATGTGGTTCCTTCAGTTATTTTAAAATCACAATGATATGCAGTTTTTCATTCGAAGAACAAAATCCTGGGTCATATCACCCAGCCCTAGTAGAAATACACACGCTAACCCTTTTTTATTTGACCACCTGTTTATGGCCTTTTATTTCCTGTTATAATTCCTCATTGTCAAGGCCTCGGTCATTAAAGCCAATGATTCATTTAGCCCAGTGGTTCTCAAACTGTGGTACAAGTACAGTCACAGAGAGTCCGATTTTTACAGACGAAAAGTCAAGTCTTGAAAAAGAACGTGTATATCAGTGCAGCTCCTCACACCGAGTCCGAAACTGAAGGACTGAGATGCTGTGTAAAGTCTTTAATTAGAGCCTGTTCTAATTTCTGTGTTAAAATCAGGCTGGCCAATCAGAGCTCGGTTGCCGGGCAGAACGGCTCATCAAGAGCTTATACCACGAGCACCACTTTAAAAACATGGATATTAAAGAAAGGATCTGGTGGAATAGAACTGAAAGGCTGGAGAATGAATGAATTGCGTAAAAATCGTACTCTGTGTGAAAAGGCCTTGCCTCTGGGGGTACTTGAAGGTGGTGCAGCTGATGACCTTGGAAAAATGTACTTAGTAATTATTTAATTTATTAAAAAATCTAATTTTCATGAGCAAATTATACGTTTCACAATTTTGTTTTAATTAAGTTCGTGTTTTGTGTTTAGAAATGTTATGTTAACTGCTTCCCAAATTTTGAATTGTCCACGATCAATGAGAATTTTGAATTTGTCCAAAAACAATTGTTAGAAATGAATTCTTCAAATAAATCGACTATTAAATTGTGGATGAAGATTGTTAATGAATTGCATCAGCCGATTCTCATTTGGACACCGGAGGCATGGCTAGTGTTAGAAAGTTCTGAAAAAGCACTGAGGTGCTGCGATGCAAGGTTAAGTTTGGGATTCACCTACAGTGGGACAGAGGAAGAACCAAGATCATAGTGGGTTGTGTTGAGTTTTTAGGAACGAGAACCTGAGATCAGCACTTCTAAGAAAAACTAAAACATGCATATTTGAAAGATAAACCTGTAGACTCAGCTACATATACCTAGTGGGTACGTGTGTGTGTGTGTGTGTGTGTGTGTGTGTGTGAGTGAGTGTTTCTGTGCTGAGACTGGTAGGTGGTACTTGGAGGTTTTGGCTTGATGATGGGTGGTATTTGGTCTAAAAGTGTGAGAACCACTGATTTAGCTCATCCAGCAAAGCCCTTAAGGAATGCTAAGCAGGGAAATGGAGCTTTTTTGGGTAGCTGTTCTTCCAGTAATGTGCACTCTTAAAGAAGTACCTGTAGTTTATGATGTGGAACTTAAAAACCAGATGATTAAACACACACCTTAACCTGGAGCCATAAAGCAAATTTGTAGACCGATATTTACCAGGAAAATGGTTTATGTGACTTGATTTATCTGGACAATCTGTTGCATTTTGCTGGCTATAATGCACGGCTTATTGTGAATTTCTGTTTACCGTCACTTTTGTTATTTAGTTTAATCCGCTCAGAGGAGAAACATCAAAATAAACATTCAAAAAATTAGATCAAACAACAAATGGAGGTGATGGTGGAAGAAATGGCCAACAGGAAAAAATCCATCTTGGAGAATACGATAGTTGTGGGGCGAGTAAAGCACAGGGGGTTTATACTTTCCATGTGTAACAGCTTTTGTATTGTAAGGATGCCCTTCACTCGAAAGGATTTAACTTTTTGAAAGAACAAGGGCTTTATTTCCAACAACTAAACTGTTTAAAGTTTGAGATTTCGATGCTCACCTTGTCGTCTCTTCCAGCCTAAGAGTGAGGCTATAATGAGGTTAAGAAAGCATTTAAGATCATAACGTTCCACGAATACCACTCGTTCTTATGAAAGTTAAAAAAAAGTTACGTTGTTTGAAGAATAAGAAGAATTCAGAATGAAGTTTTTCTTTCTTAATCCAGACCCTGGTCTTCCTGCAGTCTTCACGCTACAGGCTGTAATTAGTTAAACCACTGTTATGGGCTGGAACCTGAGACTAAGAATACAGTCTCAACCTGGAGCTGTAAAGCACATATTCAGACTGTAAGGTTTGGCATTTACATTTTTTTTGTCTACATGAATTAAATCTGGAACGTCTTTGGGACTCGTTCATGTCTTGCTAGTCAGAGGAAAGCATGAGTCGACAACCTACCAGAGATGCCAAGGAACAGATCATCCAGCAGAGAGACGGAGCCAAGTGTGCTGCTCTGGTGCTGGTTCTGAAGTCGGGCGGTGGGATGGAAATGCTTTTCTGTGCCGGCTTTGCCAACTAGTTACGGGATGTGCAAGTATTAGTATTGTTCTGCAATATAGAAAAGACAAGAGTGCACAATTGCAAAAAAAAGTTAAAAAAAAATTACAATCAACTGGGACTGTGACAAACCTGCCTGGATGAGGACCCAACAGTGGCAGCTTGGCAGATGTGGGATTTGAACCCTGGACCTTCTGGTCCAGAGTCCAGTACCTTAACCGCTAGATGTTCCACAAAGTGTCCAATTTGCCGCCTTTACCTCCGCAGTGTGTTTAATTCAAGGAAGAAATGCTAAAGTCAGTGGAAAGAGAGGAAAAAAAAATACAGCAAAGTCTTTTGAATAAGCAGACCTGGCAACCTGTCAGTTTAGGACATCGGCTGACTGGTGTACATGCTGTGAGAAATCCGATTACTGGAATAAAATCCAGCTCTCTTTATTGGTTTACTTGATCTGATTTCAAGATCGGAGTATGCTGTTTACATGACCACTTGAATAATCAGATAACTGCAGAAATCAGGCAATCAGTGTTTGCGTCTCTGGTCCTGCTGCAGTGTGAAACCGATTAGTTGTCAACGGCAGTGTTCAGATGAGCAAGAGTATCGTCCTTAACCTGAGCCATTTGCAGAGTTGTGTTTACCAGGGAAAGTGGTTTTGCATTCATCTGGAAAGTCCTTGGGAGTTGTTCAAGGGTTGCTAATCATACGATGGCAGCCCGAGATGCCAAGGAAGAGCTCATCCAGCAGAGCAGGTCTGGTGTTCGTCTGAAGTCAGGCAGTCGAGTGGAAACGTCACGGGCGGGGCGATTAAAGCTCGGTTAAACTGGGCTGATGGCTTTGGTTTTTTTCCCCATGCACTGTGGTGGATGATATCACCCCATCAGATGGAATGCTTGGCAGCTCCCCGCTGCTTCATGTAGTGGCAGACTTGGTGCGCCCACTCACCCTTTCATGTCCATGTTTGAATGTTTATAGTAGCACAGTCTTGCCTGATCATTAAGCCATCACTGTCGAGTATTAAACGTTCAGACAGCAGCATTAACCCCGACCGATGCTTCATCAGAACGCCAGGGCCTTCGCGGTCGATCAGAGCGGCAGGTGGATCTTCAAACGAGTCTGTCAAACAGAGGAGGTCATAAACAGGAGGTAGTTAAAGGTGAAAGCAAACTGTGTCTCGTCTAACAAAACACACATTTGTCTCAGCAGAGATTAGGATGTTGCCAGATTCTTTATAGTCTTAGCCAAGATCCAAACACCAAACAAAAAAAGGAATTACTTCCATAATGCTTGGTTACATCTCCATCAAGTTAATAACAGCAGCAATCGTGTGAGGGAAGCGTCCCATAAGTGTCTGGGTGCAGTCATTTTGGTTTGTTGATACCTGTGCCAACTTCTTACTTTTGTTGTTTAAAATAGTCCCTAAGAAATTAGCTGGATAATCCGGTGACTGTGAGTATAACTGCAGAAAATAGTTTTTTGTACATGCACTTGAGTAATCAGATAATGGGGAAGCCTCCGGGTTCACCTGACTTGGGTAATAATCGGATTTCGGCTTCGCAGCAAGCCAGTAATAAGGAAATTCTTCAGTTCCTCTAGCATCTACTGTGCTTCAGTGAGTGTGTTTGCATGTGCTTCGGTCGGACCATGGTTGGATTTCTGCAGTTATCTGACTAGAAAAGTCATGTGAACGGCGTATTCCGATAATCCGATAGAGATTGAATTGAATTTCCAATGGCATACACTATATTGCCAAAAGTATTGACTCAGCCATCCAGATCAATGATTTCAGGTGTTCCAGTCACTTTCCTGGTCATAGGTGTATAAAATCAAGCACCTAGGCATGCAGACTGCTTCTAAAAACATTCGTGAAAGAATGGGTCGCTGTCAGGAGTGAATTCCAGCGTGGTCCCGTGATGTGATGCCACCTGTGCAACAAGTCTAGTCGTGAAATTTCCTCCGTACTAAATATTCCACAATCAACTGTCAGTGGTATTATAAGAGAGTGGAAGCGATTGGGAACGACAGCAACTCTGGATCAGCGGATGCTGAGGCGCATGGTGAGGTCGCCGACTTTCTGCAGAGTCAATCACTACGGATCTCCAAACTTCATGTGGCCTTCAGATCAGCTCAAGAACAGAGCTTAATGGAATGGGTTTCCATGGCCAGGCAGCTGCATCCAAGCCTTACATCACCAAGCGCAATGCAAAAGTGTAGTGTAAAGCATGTCACCACTGGACTCTGGAGCAATGGAGACGTTCTCTGAATCACACTTCTTTGTCTGACAATCCGATGGGCGAGTCTGGGTTTGAACGGTACTTTGTCGGACTGCATTGTGTCAAGTGTTAATTTTGGTGGAGGGGGATTATGGTGGGGGCTGTTTTTCAGGAGTTGGGCTCGGCCCCTTGGTTCCAGTGAAATGAACACTTAATGTTTCACCATACCAAGAGATTTTGGATAATTTCATGCACCCAGCTTTGTGGGAACAGTTTGGGGATGGACCCCTTCCTGTTCCAACATGACTGCGCACCAGTGCACAAAGCAAGGTCCATAAAGACATAGGAGTTTGGTGGGGAAGACCTTCACTGGGATTGCCAGATTCTGCGAGGAAAAATAAGCCGTTAGGTCAATGGGAAAAATCCCCAAAAAGCCAAGTTTATATCAGCCATCGCTCACCATGCTCTCCAAATATTGAATTATTAAAAAAACCCATATTGGTCAACCAGCAGTACAGTTTTCCCCTATAAACGTATCATTCCGCTCTAATATTGTCATCACTTACATATATCATCATATAAAGTTTCATTTGATCCCAACTCATAGCTTATTCATAGCTAATGTGATAACAGGACTGCAGGTTGAGAGGCTACTGCTTCTGATAGCGTCTTTTCCCCAATTACAACAGCTCTCTAATAACTAGCTTGATGTGGTTGGTTAAGCATTCACAACAAAGGACTTGGGAGTTTCCAGGTCTCATTTAAAAATGAAAACCCTCTTAAGACCGCTGCTGTGATGCTGTTATGTGAGACAGCTCTGGTCCTTTCTTGGGTTTTGAGACGTCTTTGGTGTTTTATTGACAAAATAACTTTTGTCAGTCTGGCTGTGTGTAATATTCTCACCAGCAGCCAGACGTTGTGATGTCAGTCTAGAGTGAATAACAGCAGGCAGCTGTTGAGCGATGGGAATGTGATTTATCTTCCCTGCGTGCCGCCTGATTAGGGTCAGCCTTCCCAGACCTGTCACTTTAGGACCAGCGACGACTGCAGGGAGAACAGCAGTACTAATCAAACTGCACATCGGCTCGTTTTGTTTTGGTGTTACACTCCAGAGGATGCATGGACGGCAGCCAAGGCGGGAACAGCCTGGCAGGGATTCAACCAGTTTTTTTCCAGTCCCCCATAGACATTCGTGGTTGCCAGGTAGAGAAGTTGGTTCAAAAAAGATGAACAATGACTTGCCCGATCTTGAATCTGGACCCTGTGCGTACTCTGACTGGGACGAAAATCAGCTTTACTGCTTCCATATCAGCAACTTCCACCGAAACTGGTGTTTTTCAGCGGCAGAACAAAGAGGACTCTGTGCAGAGCTTGTCGCTCGTTAAAGAGCCCTATTGTCAGTAAGGAGGGGTGGAACGAGAGGTGGACACTTGTACCGCCGCAATCTCTGCTTACAATGGAACGAGAAAAGTTCAGGACAATGAAATGCGCTCCTGCATTCAGCTGGTGTAACCAGAGTACGTTCTGCTCAAAAGAAAACAAGTCCCTGAACAACACCTGAGGCATCTCTGCATTTATCATTTAGCTAAAGACGAGGCTGAGGAGAAAATGCACGTGTTCTGT
This sequence comes from Ancistrus triradiatus, assembly GCA_025084515.1. Taxonomy (NCBI): domain Eukaryota; kingdom Metazoa; phylum Chordata; class Actinopteri; order Siluriformes; family Loricariidae; genus Ancistrus; species Ancistrus triradiatus. The sequence goes on from JAJAGP010002993.1 coordinate 24,634, forward strand.
AGCAACCTTGATGGTAACGGACTTGCACAGTGTGTATTTGGACTACATTTCAAATCAAAGGCATGTCAGGATGCCCCAGTTCTAGTAGTATCACCAATAGTGGTTTAAATAGTTCAAGATTTTACACAGATCATACAAAGAGCGGCAGTGCAGCCTCATGGATCAGGGGGTAGATTCTGGGTTGGGGTTTGCAAAGTGAAGGTCGAGTGATGGGTTATGGAAACGTAACGCTGTCCCGAACCCTGATCGATAGGGAGGGTTACGTCAGGAAGGGTATCCGGCTTAAAACCAGTGCCAAATCTGCCATGTGATGTCCCCTAAGAGGATCATTATTCATTAGGGGTGTCACCACGCATCACAAAGCAAAAATGGGACAATGTGCTTCATGGAGATGCAGTTTTTCCGCTATATACGTTTTGCAGAGACCACAGAAAGCCACAGTAGATCACACGGGACTACAAAGTTACCCAGGGAAAGGCTGACGGTCTTTTCAGTAAACAAACAAATCCTTAAGGCCAAGTTACTTGGCGTGATGTTCCAATCGCAGCCCTGTACAGCTTGTATAATTCAGCTTGAAAGCAGGCAGTTTGTGAAGAGCTAATGCATGGAGTAAACCGATATAAAGCATGGCAAGTGGGGTGTTTTGTTTCAGTAAATTTATGCGAGTAGAGTGTAAAAATGGAACAAAACCTCACCTCTTGGAGAGTTTCCCTATGAGAGAGACCTAGAGCTCAAAGAAAGGCTGTAACCTTTGTGGGTAAAATATGCCCTATGTAGAAATTGTACAATAAAAGCAGTTTAAAAACATTTGTTTTGCATTGTAGTTTAACTGTATTTATTCTCATATGTAAAATTTCCTAAATTTGGTACCATGTTGTGTTTCTGGGTTGTGTGTTCTGGTTTATTTCGGCATCTGATGCAGTAGCATTGTGCAACAACAGAGGGCGCAATCATATGTCACGCTCACAGACGTCCATCTTGGAACAAATCTGCCATCATTAAAACAAAATCTTGTGGAATGAATGCAGCTCTGGACAGAAACAAATGTTGTGACACTGCAGAAGCTTGAGGAGACGATGCCACAGCGAATCAAAGCTAAAGGCGGTCCGACCAAATATTAGAGTGTGACCTTTTTTTTTTTTTTTTTTTGGCCAGGCAGTGTACATATGGTAAGCTGGTACTTAGTACAAGTTCCTTCTTAGTTGGGAAGGCAGGGTTAATGGGATCTGATTACATCACCTGCATTTCTGTCGGTGATTTGTGTGTTTACATGAGATAAGTAAATTGGACGCAGGCCAGCGATGCTGTGTAGACATCAGAGGATACAACAGCCTTAGCTCATAAACTTTGTACCCTTTTGCCTCGGGAGGCTTTCCACTACCACTGGGTAGTAAGTAATGATCCCCAGGTGATCTTTCTCCAGTCTCCCTGCTGAAGAGAAATCCCTAAATACAGAGCTTTGGTTTTCACAAAGGCAATCCGTTACTGTGGAGTCTGCACTGGGTCTACAGTGGCGTTTATAAGCTGATACTCCGATTGTTAGATCCACGAGTAGAGGTGGGAGTTAAAGAGCAGGAGTCACTCGACATTTAGCTCACGTTTGTACTAGACTGTTCTAACTCGGTTGATGTGTTTAGAGACTTTCTTCTGGAAATTCCTTGTGTTTTTGTTTGTTCCTCTACTTATTTTGTAGCTGTAGATGGTGTTTGTAAGTGTATGTACCTGTCCTATTGTAATAAGTACTCGTTCTCTCTAGTAGTATAGCAGTATAGGTTCTCCCTAACCTATAACTTTATAAACTGGTTCACATTCACTCAGAGTCTCTGGTTCATCTGGCTGATCTTCTGTTTGTAATACTGTCTATCGATACACTTTTGGCTCCAAACAAAAGTATCAGGTCAGTCAGACTATGCTCTTTAGTGTTACAGCTTTAACCTACACAGGGTCCTAACAGTACATTTTTTTAGTAATATTTTCACATTTAGCAGTAGTATTTTCTAGCGATTATTTTCCATTGATTAATGCCATTTTGAGGTAATCGGCATCAGCCATTATTTGCACTCACAAGGCCGTTATTTAAAAAATAGCAGGTCCTGACCTGGGATACTGAGTGACTAGAAACAAGGAGGTTGGCCCCTTCGCCCAAGGAGGTTGGGTCCCTTTTTGAGTCTTGGTCCTCCCAAGGTTTCTTCCTAGAACTAGGGAGTTTTTCCTTGCCACTGTCGCCCTAGGCTTGCTCAATTTGAGATTGGACGTAGTTATTAGGAGATAATCTAAACCTGTAAAGTTGCTTTGAGACAATGCTCCATTGTAAAAAGCGCTATATAAATAAATCTGACTTGACTTGACTTGACTTGACTAGAAACAGAGATTGCTGGGATTCATTGAAGGTGGCTCCATTTATGAGAAGATTAGAGCAACTTTGTTTCCAGCATTACAACTCTCTGATCGTAACTGGAACTGGGATTAAAAACACAAAGATGCTGATACCATGTGCACTAATCTAACATTATTCATTTGTGCAAGTATTTACATAGTTTTTTGTTTGTTTTCAGTTGCACCTCTGATACATTTGCGTATCATTTGCATGCAGTTTTCTTGTGAAAATACCTTTTATATATCTATTACAATAACACAAAGACTATGGACAGTGACTGTGGAATACCTGTATCGAGGCTGATTCTTTGAATTTGAGTCATTTGTGAAAATGGATGTCTCCTAAGAGAGAAATTATTAAAAGCTTAGAAGTAGTGGTCGACCGATATGGGTTTTTAATGGACGATGCCGATATTTAGAGAGTGCGGTGACCGATGGCTGATACATAATGCCGACACGGAATTGCTGAACTTAAAAGAACATTTATTTAAGCTATAAATGCACCGTCTCTGTCTGCACTCATGTCTTTTTATTAATAAATAAAAATGTGTTACTGCTCCACGACATTTATTACCAGATAACAGTATCATATTCTTTCTGGGGGAAAAAATGAAAATGTGTAAACACTTGTAAAAGAGTAGTGCACATGGTAGCAGCATCTTTTTGTTTTTAATCCCCGTTCCAGTTAAGATCAGCGAGTTGTAATGCTGGAAAAAGTTTTCATTTCCTCATAAACAGCCCCGCCCTCACTGAGTCTCAGCATCTCTTTGTTTTAGTCACTCAGTATCTCGGTATTCCAGTTTGAGCCACAAGCTGTAATGCTGGAAACAGTGTCTCTGCATTTTCCCCACTATTTTTGAGTATTGGATATAACTGCTGATAGAAGTGCAGATATCGGCCGATGCTGATTGTTTAAAAATGGCATTAATGGGCCTGGTTACTCAGTCTATGACTGGTCATAAGCTGAGACGATGAGCTGAGTGTGTGTGTGTGTGTGTGTGTGTGTGTGTGTGGTGATTGGATCAGACCGTGTGGTGTTTTTATATAAAACAGTCGCTGTGGCAGCCTGTTCCATTCACACCGTCTGTTAAATCTGCAGGACTGTGAGCAGAGAGTGGTCAGTCCTTAACACTGATATAATGGCCTCCCTACAAAGGCGTGTGATAACTCTTCAAGCTTCTTTCTTGACACTTTCTGACGCCGAGCCGCCCTGTGGGGATTCTGTATCTGTCTGCGTTGCTGTTGCATCATTAACATTACCTACAGGTCTGAGGAGTAAACAGCAGACAGGGGTTCAGCTACCATCTGGCTTATTCTCAGCTGCGTTATTAGTTTGAGGATGAATAAGATTTATTTATGTCGATGCTGAGAGGAAAGTCGCTCGACACCGCTTCCACTTCTGAATTTAGATTTAAGTTTGTTCAACCCAGACTGGAAAAAGTATATAAAACAAAACCTGGTTAACATAAACTATTCATTGTTTGGTTGGTTTCTATGTAATGTACCATCACTGGAGCACGGATGATTAAGGTCCACATAACTGTTTAACTAGTCAGGGCTTCATCAGGTTCAAAGAGAGCATCAAGTAAACTCTTGTGATAGCTTTAAGTTACTGTTCCGTTCCAAGTTCCGTTATACTGTATTTATTTTTTATAAGTTGTGTATTTAATTTTATGTATATTTTCATTCAATTTAATAGCACCAGCGTTAATAATGTGTGGTAATATTACAGGTAAGCGCTTTTTAACATCAATCTGATCAACATCTGTTCGCTCTAACAATCTAGTTTCTTGAAAAAATTAGAATAAGTTATAATGGGAATATAAAAAATCTGTCTTTTAACCATGGACGATGTAGCCGTGAAACAGCCAATCAACACTGGAGATTCACAAGCAGAGACATGGCAAACAGTGGTGAACCTTCCCAGGAGTGGCCGGCCCGACCAAAAATTACCCCAAAAGCACAGCGACGACTCATCCAAGAGGTCACAAAAGACCCCACAACAACATCCAAAGAACTGCCGGCCTCCCTTGCCTCAGTTAAGCTCAGTGTTCATGCCTCCATCATAAGAAAAGAGGACTGGGCAAAAATTGGCTCTGCATGGCAGAGTTCCAAGACGAAAACCATTGCTGAGCAAAAAAGAACATTAAAGCTCGTCTCAATTTTTCCAGAACACATCTTGATGTTCCCCAAGACTTTTGGGAAAACTTTCTGTGGACTGACGAGACAAAAGCTAAACTCTTTGGAAGGTCTGGAGTAAAAAGTAACACAGCATTTCAGAAAGAGAACATTATAGCAACAGTAAAATACGGTGGTGGTAGTGTTGATGGTCTGGGGCTGTTTTGCTGCTTCAGGACCTGGAAGACATGCTGTGATAAATGGAACTATGAATTCTGCTGTCTACCAAAAAAAATCCTGAAGGAGAATGTCCGGCCATCTGTTGGGTGACCTCAAGCTGAAACGAACTTGGGTTCTGCAGCAGGACAATGATCCAAAACACAGGCAGCAAGTCCAGCTCTGAATGGCTGAAGAAAAACAAAATTAAGACTTTGGAGTGGTCTAGTCAAAGTCCTGACCTGAATCCTACTGAGATGCTGTGGCATGACCTAAAAAGGCCGTTCATGCTGGAAAACCCTCCAATGTGGCTGACTTACAACAATTCTGCAGAGATGAGTGGCCAAAACTCCTCCACAATGCTGTAAAAGACTCACTGCAAGTTCTCACAGACGCTTGGTTGCAGTTGTTGCTGCTAAGGGTGGCCCAACCAGTTATTAGGGTTAGGGGGCAATCACTTTTTCACACAGGGCCATGTAGGTTTGGATTGTTTCCTCCCTTAATAACGAACACCATTTAAAAACCGCACTTTGTGTTTACTTGTGTTGTCTTTGACTAATATTTAAATTGGTTTGATGTTCCGAAACACATAAGTGTGACAAACATGCAAAAAAATAGGAAATCAGAAAGGGGGCAAACACTTTTTCACACCACTGTATTCCAGCTTAAAAGTTTCAGAGTTCAGTGCTTGGGTTCACTGGTGTGACAGTCAGACAAAAACAGATTTAAACTAAACCAAACACACCAAGGAAAATGTCGATGGATTAAAACATTAAAACCACAAGCCTTCAAAACAGGCCAGTGCTTGTTCACTAAGCCCATTTAGCCCGTTCCTAAACTCACACTTATTAAATCATAAAGCTTATGTTAAGCAGATCTTCAGTGGAGCTGATTTTGTGGGTTCAATGGCGTTTCTCCAGACAGGAATATAATGGGTTTTTTTTGGTTCCTGCTGAGTTCCTTCATGAGTGAAATCGGTCACTGCTGCATCTGATTCTCCCCATAAGTGGAACTGGAGTTAATATGGAGAGCCAGGACACTTTGAGAATCACATCCTCATGCCAACATAGAGGAGTTTACACTACTTTATCCTACATCATGTTGATGGAGCAGCAGCCTGAGCCCTGGAGCGTCTGTAACGGTGTGAGTTTGTTTTTGGCTCTGGTAAATGGTCCACATGGTCTCAGAGAAGTTAAACAGCGTGCTGCAGCCTGATGGCTGTGCTGGATGAAGCCAGAATGTCCAGGCTGAACAGCGTGAGGTGAATCACGCCCCAGTGACTCCACCATACACTCACACCCTCACTGACTGAGTGTGGGTTTAATCATGGATAATGGACCAAATGAACTGAGACATTCCTGATTTGTTCATCCATGCAACAGAAGCTCTGATACCTTTTTAGTATTTTGTGAAATTGGAAATGAGCAAGGTTGTGAGCTCCTTAAGACGTTGTCACTTGGTAACTGGGTTTTATAGTCCCAGTGTAGTACAAATTGAAACATTTTGAACATGTACTACTTTGGCTTGTATAAGGGCACATCCTGATGAGTTCGGAACAAGGTCACGCTGAAAGGAAGGCAGTTAAAGTTGCAGCTCTCACATGTTGCAAATTGATTTGATGCTTAAACTTCGTTCCCATTTCTAGAAATGCAGCTTCTAGGCTTTTGGACCTTAAAACTTGCGTCATTGCATCAGAAAAGCTTGTCTCGGTTCTCTTCGCACTAGGTTACATGTGTACGAGTCGAGCCGTGTGACTCATTTCAGCCGAAACTCGAGTCACGAGTCATTCAAAATTGCACAGTGATTCAAATTCACAATAGCCCCTGCTGAGTGCAGATCCTTATTTTACATCTACAGCACTGTTTTCTTAGTGCAAATGCATCTCTATGGCTCCTAAAAAGGTTAATTATAAGAGACAACCAAAAGAAAATCACGAACTGAATCCTCCAGAAGTGTTTTGCTTTGAATTTTCACTTTCAATCCATGACTCACTATATTAAATGAGATTTTTCCACACTTTATTATTAAATAAGCTTTGTGTTAATGATTTTGGGTAACTGTAGGTTAATATAAGTGTTAATGTGGAATCGGCTCCTCTATGATACAGACTATTAAACTCATCAGTTCATGATATATAATAACTTATGATGGATTTGTTGAACATATCCCCATCATAAATCAGGAGCTCCAGTACAATACAACTCCATTAATGCTGATAATGCCTCATACAGGGGGATTTTCTGGGGATCTGGAACCCATTCATTCAATATACATTATTCCTTATGGGAAACATTTGCTCTGTACTCGTCATTTTCGGTTCTTGGAAAACCTTTGGCTACACCTTTGCATCATGCTGTACATGTACAGTACTGTTACAAATCAAGGGTCTTCAATTCAATGTTTCTTTTTCCAATAGCCACAGGTTTGTCGTAGCAAGATATGGAAATATTGTCAGATCTTTCTTCTATGCTGTTAGTATTGTTGCCACTTTCAGTACAGCATGATATTCCCCTTCCAAAGCTGAGCTTCTGTATGGGGTTTGTACCTGTGACACCAACCTTCATATTGGAAACCCAGTCCAGGATTTGAATGCAGGGCCTTAACAACTGCTGCTTCCAGCAGCTGGCTCTTACCACCAAGCCACAGCTGCTGCCATACAGTATGTACGTGTGTAGTTCAGTAAAAGCTTAGTCTTGTGCTACCAGACATTTTTGCTGTCTTTTAATTTGATATAAAACTAAATTATGATCTAGTTGTGAATTCATGTGCAAGTCGGAAAGAATCAGAGTCAGTGAATCCGAGTCAGTCATAGAATCAAACACATGGAGCCTAAAGCCCCTTCTCACATGTACAGTAACCTAGGAGTTTGTAGCTGTAGGTGTGAATGTAAATGTCCGATACCAACAAATGGGACATTACCCGGACTTTATCCAGCCAGCCCTTTAGTGTACAGTCCGGAAAATATCTGAGTGAGCTCATATCAGTTCAGAGCCGCTAATATTGCAGGAATTCACCACACCGGCTGGACGTGCAGGACCATAACGCACATGTGCAAACCTGAATCAAGCCCAGTCGAATTTAAGTAGAACCCTGAATCAATCAGTGTGACTCAGTGATCTGTTCCAGATCCCCAGAAAGTGTATGAGGCATTATCTGCATTAATGGAGCTGTATTGTACAGGAGCTCCCTGATTTATGATGGGGATATGTTTAACAAATCCATCAAGAAAAAGAGTGGTTCAGTGAGCATGAGCCATCATTATCACACATGGATTGGCCACCACAGAGTCCAGAGCTGAACCCCATTGAGAATCTTTGGGATGTGCTGGAGGAGACTTTGCAGTGGAACAAATCTCCCATCATCAATACAAGATCTTGGGGGAAACAAATGCAGCTCTGGACAGAATGAAATGAGTGTGAGACCCTTTCTTTGGCCAGGCAGTGTATATAGTGACACAGAAATTGACATGGAAGAGTCAACTTTATAGTACTTCAAAGTGAAATGAAGCCAAAAAGTTATTTTTTGGGTGTATTGCAGCTGTTCGTTCCGGTCTGTTTAGCTTACACCTGCCTGCAAGCTGTTGTCTGATGCTTTGCGGTACTCTGTGAGATGCTGGTCCATGACCGCAGTACACCAGTACTAATCTGTCCCACGGTATAGCACGAATTCGAGTGTACTACTGCTTAAATAATCACATCGTCTGCTATGGGTAATGAGGATGAGGCTCAATATGAAAATACACACGCTATTTTTAGACCCATGAACACTCAGACTTGGGTTCAGTTTTCAGTTCTTGTATCTGGAAAATGTATGAAAAATACATTTCACGCCTCCGCTTCATTCTGCATCTGTGGCGATTCATCAGATCCTATGGATAAGTCTTATATACTCATTCATAATAATAATAATAATAATAATAATAATAATAAAGTGCTTGAGATTGAGCCGGAGCCACAGCTGTGTTTCCTTTTTCTCTTTGTGTGTTTTCTCGTTTTTGTGTACGCTTGCATCCTGCTGTTAGTCGAGACCTCGCACGGGTTCAGTGCCAAAAGCTACAAGTTCCATATCCGAGATGAGGCTGTAACCATGACAACACTGTGGACCCCCAGCCCACCCGCCCAAAGCAGTGAGGATAATCTGTCACTGTGTGGTGGGTGCTGGGAAAATTGTACACACACACACACACACACACACACACATATATTCACGCATGCGCTCCATCACTCACACACATTTGTATCTCTTTGAGATTCTGCTACTGACTGTGGAGATAAGTAACCTAAACCTAACTTTATCCTAAAGGTGTGTGTGTGTGTGTGTGTGTGTGTGTGTGTGTGTGTGTGTGTGTGTGTGTGTTCGCGCGCACAAATTTTCCCAGCACCTCTATCTCTTAGCATATCTGTCAGCAGCTGAAGGAGATGCAGAACATGGTCATCACACACACACACACCAGCACATGACGCCTGACTCAGATAAACGCACACAGCCCACACACATACTCTAACAGCTATTTTATTGGTTTTGCACATTTTGCGTTTTATTTTTTATCTGTGAATATTTTGGTGTCTGTATTTGAAACTGTTACTATAAACTCATTCATTAGGTAACTTAGTTTAATTCCTGCATTTCTCTTCTAAGATTCCCAAGCAGGTCGGGTCTCTTGAGTCTTGGTCCTCCCAAGGTTTCTTCCTTATAACGTTTAGGGATTTTCCCTGCCACTGTCGCCCTGGGCTTGCTCAGTTTGGGATTGGCCATAGATATTAGAAGAGAATCTAAAATTATAAAGCTGCTTTGAGACGATGCTCTATAGAAATAAATCTAAATTTGACTTTGTTTTCTGTTGGTGTGCTGTCTGTCTGTTCATCTGTCTCTTTGTATGTCTGTCTCTTTCCTCTGGTTCATGCCCGCCTCGGTGCCTGGGCTGGGGGATATGAAATGCCCATCTCTGCTACTTTTAGGACTCTGGGTTGAGTATGATCCCCTGTTTATCTGGGAACTGGTTAATCTCACCCTCACTCACTTCCTCCTTTCATCTCTGGTCCTTGTTTTGTTCTAGATTACCTCGTCCTGCTTCCTTTTTGGGAAATGACTAAGTGTGTCTTCTTCATACACATCATACGCTCCAGTCATACAGTACAGTGTGCGTGTGCGTGTGTGTGTGTGTGTGTGCGCGCGCGCGCGCTGTGTTTTCCTGTCACGAACTAATGTAGCACCATTGCAGTTTTCACGGGTGATTTTACAGATGCTGGTTAGTTTTATAAAAGTTACTTGATGTTTCTGGTCAGAGAACCAAAAAACACGATTCCACAGCATTTATTGCAGCCTTCAGTTTTACTGATAAGTCATGGGAGAGTAACGGGCTTTGTGCAGCTTTAAATCATTAGAACCAATCGACTCAAACAGGGATGCCGTGACCGTGTGCTTTAGTGACATCTACTGGTTAGATTGTGCAGCTGCCTCAGACACAAATCCATGCAAACAAAATGACTTGAACATAAATGTTCTTAAAAGCGTTTCAAGGACTATGGACTGTGGTCCTTGTCATTTCTAGTTGCTGTAGTTTAGAGAGGGAACTTAAAACTAAAGGGTAAAGTCTCTGTGTCTTTGTCTCTTTGACAAAAGACACTTTTGTCTGTTTTTCTCTGTGGTTATCCCTCTGCATTTGTTTTTTATTTTCACGTTAATATGGTGAACCATGTTTCTGTGTCTGCTCACCACATTTAAAAGACGTTTTTGTACAGAGGATACCGAGTGATTTAGTGTTTCAGGTGTTAGTTTGTTCCATTCTTCCTGCAAACACGTCATAAGCTGTGTAACGGTACGGGATCGTCGCCGCATTTTTTGTGTCAAAATTCTCCACACATCCTCTATTGGGGACTTCCACAGCCATGCCTTTGTACTGTGTACAGCATGTGGTTTTCAATTTCTTGGTTTTGTAATTGTTGCCACTTCTGGACATAGTAGACCTACAGTGGGGCAAAAAAGTATTTAGTCAGCCACTGACTGTGAAAGTTCTCCTACTTAGGAAGATGAGAGAGGTCTGTAATTTCCATCATAGCTACACTTCAACTATGAGAGACAAAATGAGAAAAAAATCCAGGAAATCACATTGTAGGATTTTTAAAGAATTAAATTTTAAATTATGGCGGAAAATAACTATTTGGTCACCCACAAACAAGCAAGATTTCTGGCTCTCACAGACCTGTAACTTCTTTTTTAAGAAGCTCTTCTGTCCTCCGCTGGTTACCTGTATTAATGGCAACACCTGTTGACCTCGTTATCTGTATTTAAAAGACACCTGTCCACATCCTCAAAAGTCAGACTCTAACTCAACCATGACCAAGACCAAAAGATCTGTCGAAGGGACAACCAGGAAGAAAAATTGTAGACCGCACCCCCCCCCCCCCAGGCTGGGAAAGAGTGACTGCTACAATAGGCAAGCAGGTGGTGTGAATAAAATCCACTGTGGGAGCAATTGTAAGTAAGAAAATGGAAGACATACAAGACCATTGATAATCTTCCCTCGATCTGGGGCTCCACGCAAGATCTCATCCCGTTGGGTCAAAATGATCATGAGAACGGTGAGCAAAAATCCCAGAACTACACGGAGGGGACCTGATGAATGACCTGCAGAGAGGCTGGGACCAAAGTAACAAAGGCTACCATCAGTAACAACACTTACGCCGAGAGGGGACTCAGGTCCTGCAGTGCCAGGCGTTGTCCCCCTGCTTAAGCCAGTACATGTCCAGGCCCGTCTGAAGTTTGCCAGAGAGCATATGGATGATCCAGAAGAGGATTGGGAGAATATCATGTGGTCAGATGAAACCCCAAAATTGAACTTTTTGGTAAAAACTCAGCATTCTTCTTCCCTCCAAAAACACGATGAATTAGTTGAGTCGCATCCCAAGAACACCATTACCTACTGTGAAGCATGGGGGTGGAAACATCCATGCTTTGGGGCTGTTTTTATGCAGAGAGGCAGGACGACTGATCCGTGTTAAGGGAAGAATGAACGGGGCCATGTATCGTGTGATTTTAAGCCAAAACCTCCTTCCATCCGTAGAGAGCATGAAGATGGAACGTGGCTGGGTCTTCCAGCATGACAATGTTTAATCCCAAACACACCGCTCGGGCAAAGAAGGAGTGGCTCCGTAAAAACCATTTCAAGGTCACTGGAGTGGCCTAGCCAGTCTCCAGACCTCAGCCATTTTAGAAAATTTTGTGGAGGGAGTTGAAGGTCCGTTGTTGCCCCAAAACATCACTGATCTAGAGGAGATCTGCATGGAGGAATGGGCCAAAATACCAGCTACAGTGTGTGCCAATCTGGTGAAGAATTACAGGAAAACGTTTTGACCCTCCGTCATTGCCAACAAAGGTTATGTTACCAAAGTATTGAGTTGAACTTTTGTTATTGACCAAAATACTTATTTTCCCACCATAATTTACATGTAAATTCTTTATTTAAAAATCCTACAATGTGATTTCCTGATTTTTTTTCTCATTTGTCTCTCATAGGTGAAGTTGTAGCTAGATGGAAATTACAGACCTCTCTCATCTTTCTAAGTAGGAGAACTTGCACAATCAGTGGCTGACTAAAGATTTATTGGCAACACTGTAAGGCTTCTTTTTAGCACAGTAACGTTTTAAGTGGTATCTGTGAATGTAACTGTCTTGTAGAGCTTGATAAAGGTTTGATAAAGGAATCCCTTGCCCATGTGGTTCTATCAGCTATTGATGAATGACGGTTCTTGATGCAGTGCCGTCTGAGGGAGCGGAGATCACCCCTCTTCAGTTTAGGCTTGTGCCTTTATTTTTTATGCAGTGAAATTCTTCCAGATTCCTTGAATCATTTAATTATGTTATGCTCTGTAGAGGAAGAAATATGTAAATCCCTTCCAGTCTTTGTTTTTAAACATTTCAATAATTTTTTCATGATATTCTGCTGTGTTTAATTTTATTTTATTTATTTATTTATTTATTTTTTAAAACAAGCAAGTGTGGTCTAAATCCTTGTTTCCTACTTTTCAGAGGCCAGAAATAGAACTCATTTTTCTAACGCAGTAAAAGGAGCGGTCTCAAATCCCTATTGAACTACTGATTCCATAAATTGGTTATTGATTAAATTGCAAGCTTGTTTAATTAGTTTATCAAAGTTTATTGTGATCTGATCTAAATGCTCCTCTTTCTTCCACACCATCCAGTATCCAGTATCTGAGTTTTTCCCAGAATCCTTTCTCCCCTTTCTTTAGCTTGAGCCACAGGCTGCAGGAAGCTGCTCCTCTCTTATTCAGCCACATCAAAAAGAGTCGCTCTGTGATTTATTTATCCATCTTCTCGTGCCCTTTAAGTCCGTCTCTCGTCATCTATTTCCATCACGGTCACTGTCTCCATCACGTTCTCCTCCTCTCTCTCTCTTTGATGGAGCCTTCTCACACACTCGTGGTTCCCTCAGGCTCTTTGACAGGAGCTAAATCTGGAACGGGCTGTTCGGTGGTGCGACCTCGTTCGAACGTAGCCATTCCCATGCTATTTTTGGTCAAAATGCAAATGGGAGGCAAAAAGCACAAGTCGGTCTAAGTTTAAATCACACAGCTATTAGATTAGGCTTAATTTAGCTTGGACTTTCCTGAGCTGGAGAACATCATTTCTGAGAAGCTGTTAATGAATGGCAGCGTTTAAGGTGGTAGGGTACGCAAGGGTAAATGTGACCGGCTCACAAGTGTGGGAATGGTAGTCCAAAAGTACATTCAAATGTACAGATCTTTTTCTTTTGAAATAAAGAAAAAAAGGTGGTGGGCTGTGGGGCTCAGCACCCCTAAAGCTCTGATCCTAGAGTCACCCCTGCAGCACTGGAAGATTCCAGTCTCTACCACTGTAGCCTAGCGGGTAAGGTACTGGACTATGGACCAGGGTTCAAATCCCACCTGTGACAAGCTGCCACTGTCGGGTCCTTGAGCAAGGCCCTTAACCCACAATTGCTTGTATGACTTGTAAGTCACTCTGGATAAGGGCGTCTGCTAAATGCTGTAAATGTCACCAGTTGATTGATCTGTGCATCTCCAATTAATAACCTGTTGATCTTTATAGTACAGGCGATTATAGTGTGATCTGACGTGTGTATCTTCTTTTGTTCCACAGGCACTGGCGTCACATCGTGGATACCTTCTCACTGCACGCATTCCTGCCAAGGTAACACACACACACACACACACACACACACACCTTAACCTCAGGAACCTACAGCAAGTGTTTTGGCTCTTTTGGTTTTTCAAATAAAAGTTGCCAAAATGGTTCTTGCTAGTCAAAATTCCAGGTTTTCCTATCATCATAGGGACATTTGGTCCTCAGTATAGCAAGACAAGGAACACACACACACACACACACACACACACACACACACACACACACACTCTTACCAGGTTGACCAAAGGCAGCCATTGCAGAAGATTCACTCAGACAGATTTTCCAGCAGCAGTGACCAGTGCAGCATTCATTTAATTTTTTTCCTCTTTTTTTATTTTAAATTGTATAGAGTATAGGCAAATATCTAGTGTGCACAGCGAAAATGACACTTAAAAAGAAAAAGATTACACTAATTAGGAAAAAAACTGCATAGTAGGCCTGCTAAACAAAACTAGGCTATACACTCCTGATCAAAATCTTAAGACCAGTTAAAAAATTGCAAGAATTCGCATTTTGCACTACTATTGGAATCTTAAGAAGGTTCTAAGTAGAGCTTCACCCCCAATGCTAAAAGAAGAAATCGGCGCCAGAGGTCAAAAACTTTTGGGGCAGGGAATTTTTTGAAAACTCATTTACACTCAAACATGATTTTTTCAGCTGATCAAAAGTTTAAGACCATAGCTCAAAAAACCCCGAAAACCCCCTCAAAACAGAAATCAAAGTGTCAAAAAAAGGACTCAGTAATGAGTAGATCCACCATTCTTGTTGATCACTTCAAACAATCGTTTAGGCATGCTCGATGCCAGTGTTTTCAGGAGGCTAGTGGGGACGTTGCTCCAAGTGTTGAAGATGGCTTCACGAATGGCATCCACTTTCTGGAACTGATGTCCATTTTTGTAAACTTCCCTAGCCATCCATCCCCAAATGTTCTCAATCGGATTTAGATCAAGGGAACACGCAGGATGGTCCAAAAGAGTGATGTTATTCTCCTGGAAAGAAGTCCTTTTGTTCAGGCGGGCATGTGAACTGCAGCATTGTCCTGTTGAAAAACCCAGTCATTACCACCAGACGAGAGTCATGAGGGATGCCTGCTACAACATCTCCACAATGCCAGCTGCTGTTTGACGCCCCTGCACAACCTGAAGCTCCATTGTTCGATTGAAGGAAACGCACCCCAAATCATGATGGAGCCCAATCCGTACCCCCCCACTGTGCCGTTTAGAAAACATCTCAGGTGGGATCTCCTTGTCATGCCAGTAACGTTGGAAGCCATCAGGCCCATCAAGGTTAAATTTTTCCTCATCAGAGAAGACAACTTTCTTCCACCTTTCAATGTCCCATGTTTGGTGCACCCTTGCAAAGTCCAAACGGGCAATTTTGTGGCGTTGAAGAAGACGTGGCCTTTGAAGACTTTTGTTTCTGAAGCCCTTTCCTCGCAGATGCCGTCTGATGGTTATTGGGCTGCAGTCAGCACCAGTAATGGCCTTCATTTGGGTAGAGGATCGTCCCGTGTTGACGGACAGCCAATCGGATCCTGCGGCTCAGCGCTGGTGAGATTTTTATTTTTTTTTTTGGGTCTACCACTTGACTTTTTTGTTCCATAACCCTCAGGGTCATTTAAAAAATGCAAAATGATTGTCTTGCTGTGTCCAACCTCAGCAGCGATGGCACCTTGTGAGAGGCCTTGCTTATGCAGCTCAACAATCCTACCACGTTCAAAGTCAGGGAGCTTTTTCGCTTTTGCCATCAGGAAGTCTTGACAGTGTAAATACTTGACAGAAAATGACATGGAATCTAAATTTTTGCGCAGCTTTTGGCTTTTAAAGGCTATGGTCTTAAACTTTTGATCAGCTGAAAAAAATCATGTTTGAGTGTAAATGCAGTTTTCAAAAAATTCCCTGCTCAAAACTTTTTGTCTTTTGCGCCGATTTCTTCTTTTAGCATTGTGAAGCTCTACTTAGAACCTTCTTAGGATCCAATAGTGCAAAATGCGAATTTTTGCAATTTTTTAATTGGTCTTAAGATTTTGATCAGGAGTGTATATTGGGCTTAGCCAAAAACAAACAAACAAAGAAAAAACACCAGCACAATTTTTACAGAAGAAAAAGATCAAGTTTTGTGAACTAACATTATAAGATCGTATATTAATGCGGTCCTTCACACCGAGTCCGAAACTGACAGACTGCGACGCTGCGTCGGAATCGGACCCTGTCCTAATTTCTGACCAATCAGAGCTTGGTCGCCGGGCAGAACAGCTCAGAGAGCTTATAGGACGAGCAACAGGCTGCCTCTAAAAACATGGATATTGAAGAAAAGATCTGGTGGAATAGAGCTGAAAGGCTGGAGAATGATGGTGATAAAGCTCACAGGGACTGGATGGAAGCGTCTGATTATTTATAAGTGCATTCTGATCTGTTCATGATCCAAAAACAGAAACTAGAGCTTCCTGCACTCATCTTCACTCGTGGCTTTGCTTTTCTTGAGTTGTGAAAAAGACGGAGTTTTCAGAGGGTTTAGACAAAAAAAAATATGGCACACTTTGTGTGAAGGTACCAAAGATTATAAACCTAAACAATAATGAACACTGAATCACAAACAAAGGATTTGCAGAACCAATTACATGGCAAAAAGACATAACAGGACACCATAGTACCTCCCACCTCAATTCCAGGAATGGTATCTTCCACTCCTAAAGGTGGGAAACCCCCTATAAATGGGCTAGATGGTAGAGTCCCCTCTGTTTGGAAGGACTGCCCCAAGTAAGTGTTTTACTGCTTAGATTTCATGTAAGAATTAAATAAAGGCTAACCCAGGAAGACTGGTGTGTTATTTCTCAGGTAGGTACAATTCTTATTCTCATAAATAAGTTTATGTAGGGCGGTCTGGTAAACACAAACACACACCAAACAAATCCAGTACAGGCTCTTAATGGATTCACAGCTCAGCTGAAGAGCAGCAACACTGGATTTTTAGTACCAGCGATGGATCAATCAGAAATGTAAAGTTAGAGTTATACAGCATCAGCAGCTTCGTCGGTTCCATCAGGTCCAATCCTTCTGATTTTCAAGACGTCGCTTGCTGGTGCTAAACTCGACGTCTTTCATTAAACACCATCCATGGCTGATCGGAGCTTCATTCATGGAGCTGTTAAGCCCAGCTCTTATTAACCCGACCAAGCTGCTGATGATCTAGAACTCTAACTCTAACTTCTGGCTTATAAGATTAACATTAAGAGCTTTATCTAACAAATTTATGATAAATAATCAAGTGACGAAAATTATAATGGGATCCTTGACTTTGGTTCTAACATCTGTCTGATTTGCTTCAGCCACTTATCAATCAATATGTGTGTTTATTGTCTGCATAATAAACAGTTATTGGGAAATTGTGCCAATAGTCGGATGATGATGTTTGGAATGGAGCTGTTTTATGTCACCGAATGGTGATAAACAAATCATTTTTTCTGTCCTCTATATCTTAAACCTAGCAATAAACACAGATAATGGAACTGTGATATGATCACAACAGTACACTCGAGCTTTATGCTATAACATGACGTATCCTGAGCGACTTACAATTGGTACAGTCTTACAATCCAAGCAATTGTGGGTTAAGGGCCTTGCTCAAGGACCCAACAGTGGCAGCTTGGCAGAGGTGGGATTTGAACCCTGGACCTTCTGGTCCATAGTCCAGTATCTATACCACTAGGTCACCACAGACTCATTATTGTTTAAGTAGTCAAAACAGCACCTCTTTCATTCAGTCCCTCTGTCTGTCTTTCTCCCCGTCTGTCTCTCTGTATCTCTGGCTGGTCCTGCCAGTCTGTAAATCGATCACTTCCTGCGTCTGAACACCATTATGCAGCATAAGCCAGGACTAACACTGTAGGTTGTTATCTCGGATGTGTTTGGTCTTCATCACCTGGTGGTTTTTCTGTGAACTCATGGACTCTGTTTCACTGTTTGCCCCCCCCCCCCCCCCCCCCCCCATGAAACAGCAAGAAGGGCTTGAATTTTTATTACAGATTAAGTTCAGGATTAGATCTGCAGTCCTACATGGTTTTATGAGAAATGCCCAAAAGTAAGTGTGTTCGTGTGGCGCTGTCCCTGCTGGGTGTTTAACACCATCAGATCAGGCTTGAGTCGGTCGCTGAATCTCATTAATCACAGGAAATGAGTTTGATGAATTGCCTTTCCTCGTTTCTCTGCTCCATCACTGAAGCCCAATTTTGGCTGCCAGCTAATGTTAATGAGAAAAAGAAATGAAAGCCTCTTAATTCCTCCTCTTATTATTTTCACGCATTAAGCCGCTTCAATCTGCCAAGAATTTCTAATTATATCCGAGTATTAATAACCTTCACTTTTTCACTTCTTTCCCTTTTATAGTGTTCAGTAATGGTAGGGTTAAGACATGTTTATGTTGTCGCTTTGCATTAGATGTTTTCTCCAAGTTTCAAGCAGCATTGCATCATGGGAACATTAAATATCCCACGCTAATTAAACAGTGATCATTATCATAACTGCAGAGATGGACAAAAATCTAATAAGTGAATGGCAAAGGTTCCACATCAAAACGAGTAATTATTTATTTGATTCGTATGTTTAGATTACATTATCATTTTATTTTGATCTCTGACTCCATCCGTGTTAGGCTAATTGGTGTCTCTAAAGTGTGTGAGTGTGTGTGTGTGCCCTACAACAAATTGGCGCCCTGTCTAGGGTTGTTCCCGCCTCACGCCCTGTGCTGCCGCCTAGGCACCGGCTCTCCCGTGATCCTGACCCGGATTAAGCGGATAAGAAAATGAATTCATTAATGACTATCATTATTTTATTACTATTAACATGACAATTTTAATGCATAAAATTGTATAAATCATTTTCTTTGCATTTTCTTATAAATATGGATCCTTTTAAATGAGAATTAGCCTTTCACTTTTAGATGTAAGAAAAATAATTCAGATTTTATAAATTCAGCATTTTTATTATACTGTTTGCCTGATATTCTTTAGTTTTATATTATTCTCTTTTTTATACTCTTTATGAATATTGTATTAGCTTTACTTTATTATAGTGTATGTATTATATTTGGTTGAATTATTGTATTTTTTTTAACCAAGTTCTCAAGTTTATAATTTTCTATATTGAGCTTCTGTTTATTTTAAACTGTTACTGTAAAAACTTATTAATTAAGTAACTTTTAGTTTAATTTTTGTATTTATTATGGAAGCTTTCTGAAGGAGGCCGGGTCCCCTTTTTTTTTGAGTCTTTTGCTCCTCCCAAGGTTTTTTTTTTTTTCCCTTTCTAAATAACATTTGGGGGAGCTTTTTCTTGCCACTGTCGCCCCAGGGGTAAGATTTTCGGGAAGCTGCTTTGAAGCAACGCTCCGATTATAAAGCGCTCTAGAAATAAATCTGACTGTGGCTGATTTTTGTTTCAGGGTAACATGCTGGTAACTCTGTTGCCTCACAGTTTGAGATCCCTGTCTCAGTGTTAGGCTAATTGGTGTCTCTAAAGTGCCCTTGGTGTGAGTGTATGCACCCTACGACAAATCGGCGCCCTGTCTAGGGTTGTTCCCGCCTCACACCCTGTGCTGCCACCTATAACCCGGCTCTGCCGTGATCCTGACCCGGATTAAGCAGATAAGAAAATGAATGCATTAATGACTATCATTATATTTTATTACTTTTATCATGACAATTTTAATGCATAATATTTTTGTATAATATTTTTCTTTGCATTTTTTATAAATATGGATCCTTTTGATTATCAGAGTAGTTTTAATTTGTAAGTACATAAGAAAAGAGTTATGTAGAGCCGATTTGATTATATTCTATATTTTATTTTTATATACTGTTGTCTTATTTTTCGTAATATTGTATTATCTTTAATTTATTATAGTTTATGTATTATATTATTTGATTTATTGTATTTAATACTTTGTCTTATCATTTCTATATTTAGCTTTTGTTTATTTAAAGTGTTATTAATTGGGTATCTTAGTTTAATTCTTCCATACAACATCTAGTATAAGTTTTATTTAATTTATATATATATGTGTGTGTGTGTGTGTGTGTGTGTGTGTGTGTGTACTGTTGTCTTGTTCTTTAGTGTTATATTCTCTATTGTATTATACTCTATCTTTAATTTATTATAGTTTATGTATGATACTTTATTAGATTTATTATATGCTATTTAAATATGTTCTCTCTTTTAATTTTATATTTAGCTTCTGTTTATTTCAACTATTAATTAGGTAGCTTAGTTTAATTCTTCTGTATAACATCTAGGCCGTCCAAGCAGGTCGGGTCTCTTTTTGAGTCTTGCTCCTCCCCAGGTTTCTTCTTTATGAAATGAAGGGATTTTTCTTGCCACTGTCGCCCCAGGGGTAAGGTTATTATAAAGCTGCTTGAGGCCACGCTCCCGATTTAAAAAAAGCGCTGGCCAGAAATAAAACTTGAATTGTTACAGTGGGTAGCTCTGTCGCCTCACAGGTTTGAGATCCCTGGGTTCAGTTTTCCCTGCCAGGACGCCACCATGGTGGAGTGGGGGGGGGGGGTGTGGAGGTTTGCATGGTGTGGTCTGCGCGGGTTGGGCCATTGGTCCTGTGTGGGTTTACTCTGGGTACTCGGTTGGTTTCTTCCACAGTCCAGAGAGTGGTGCCTTAAGTCAACTGGTCTCTCTGAAGAGAGAGTGGGGTGTGTGTGTGTGTGTGGTTGTGTGTGTGTGGTGTGTGTGTGGTGTGTGTGAGAGAGAGAGAGGAGAGAGAGAGATGTGGAACTAGATCTGTTCAACTAGGTGAATCATTGCAACTAATTGTCCTTCTTTTGTGAGTCATCTCTGCATCATTATAGAAACGCACACGCACGCACGCACGTGCACACACACACAACACACACACACACACACACACACCCTGGACTGATTGAGCTTTTGTAAGTATTATTAGTCAACTCAGAATGACTGGGTGTGTTTGAACTCGTCAAAAGTACATTGGAAGTTGTGTGTGTGTGTGCGCGTGAGTGTGTGCGCGTTGTGTGTGCGCGTGTGTGTGCGCCGCCGTGTGTGCGCGCGTGGTGTGTGTGTGTGTGTGGTAAACCCCCCCGCCTGTGATCATAAGACACATGTATAGCTGTGATTTCATGAGTCATATTCCTGTATATATATTTTATAAATATATATTGACATAAGTTTAAACAATTTTTCTTATGGTTCTTTTTCACATTTGATCTGTTTTTCTATACCCATATGCTTTGTTTAATGAAATATTTGGTCTCTCTTGGCATTTTCTTTGTTAGATATTCCATATATTCTTTATAGATCTCTTGTTTGGACATGTTTACATTTTTTTCTGGCAGTTGATTAGCATCTGTGTAATGGAAAAAAAAATAAATGTGTTATTTATTTATTTATTTATTTATTTATGTCCATTGGCTTGCATTTACTTTATGCTGTCAGACAAATACTGTACTTTAGGTTTGATTGCCAATATTTCATGTTTTGTTTCATATATATGTATATTATATATATGATTTGATTGAATACTTCTACCTCTGTGTTTCAGCTGGAGCAGACCTTCAGTTATTTGGAGATTCAGGGCATTTCATGTAACAAACCCACACAGGTACTAAATCACATTGTATATCAAGGACACCTATTCTACTGTAAGAAACACATTTGAATGTATTTGATGTTATAAGATGACATTTATTGACATCTAGTTTTTTATTTCATGAGCAGTTTTTGTATTGTTGCTCTTGTTTCACCTGAGGTTTACTACATTACCACAATGTCATTACACTCCCACTCTGACAGCTTGCTAGTGTGTGTGTGTGTGTGCGTGTTGCGTGTGTCAAACGACCACAGTTTGATTCTTTGTGAAAACCAGGTCGTTGATTGAAACCCATCATTGACCAGACATTACCTAAATATAAAAGGGTACTTTGGCAAAATGACACAGAACTGTCCAGAGCTACTACTGAGAACATGTTTGTAACTCTGCCACCTACACAGCATCTGAAGCCTAAGCTGTTCTACACATCAGTTCCCTCTAGGAAATGCACAAGACCACGATTCTTGCAGTTACAAACACACATTAACCAACACACCACACACACACTGAGCGCGCACCCTTGAGTAATGCGGATAATGAAGGGAGTGACTCGGCACAAAGATGTGACAAACTTTAATAAGAAAAACAATGAAAAAATTATTCATTTTCCTACGGAGGGTATTTGCTTCTGGGTTTTAAATTTCCGTGGAAAACAAGAAAAAAAAAAAAGACATTTAATTTCCGAGGCTTTGCCAGATCTGCAAGATAAAAACCTATCATGGTCATTGTAAAAGGAGCCCAAATAAAGGCTAGGTCTTTAGAATGGGCAACCCTGGCAGCCGGGTCCGATTAGCAAATTGGGGAACTGGTACACAGGCATACATGAGCAACTGAAATAAAGTCCTGCTCTCTTACTTGGATTATTTAATCTGAATTTCTAGATGGGAGTATGTATGTATACACTGACCCACAATGAATACAACGGTGCTTGAAAGTTTGTGAACTCTTTAGAATTTTCTATATTTCTGCATAAATACGACCTAAAACATCATCAGATTTTCACACAAGTCCTAAAAGTAGATAAAGAGAACCCAGTTACACAAATGAGACAATAATATTATACTTGGTCATTTATTTATTGAGGAAAATGATCCAGTGTTACATATTAGTGAGTGGCAAAAGTATGTGACCCTTTGCTTTCAGTATCTGCTGTGACCCCCCTGTGCAGCAATAACTGGTTTCAGGTTTCAGGCTTCCAAATTCTGAATGATTAGAGGGTCTTTATCTGGAGTGTGCAAAAGTGTCTAAAATGCCTCCTCCTGGAGAAAACTCTCTACTTTGGTCCAAAATGAACAATATCAGATCTATTGTAGTTTGATAATCGATACAGGCCTTAATATCATTTGTATTTATTGTGTTCTCTGTCTCAGCTGGTTGTGGAATATGAAAAGGGTCAGATATCGCTCAAGTTGCCCTCTACTGAGGAAGTGAATGAGGTTGTGGCTCATATAGGAAGCTGCATGCAGAGGATCTGTCCCGGACTTTCTCCTGTGTAAGTGTAGTCTGTAAATAAATGCCTGGATTAATAGTTAGAGGCTTGGTATTTTAATTCTTGGTTAATTCTCTCTCTCTTTTGCAGTAAGGTGATGAAGAAGCTGTCCATGGAGCCTCCGGAGAGGATGACGACGGTCCAGACGATGTGGGAGAGTCAGAATTCAGGCGAGCCAGGACCCTGCGGTAATAACAAACAAATGCACTACGAACGAGTGATGATAACGTTAAAATGTCTCTGAAAATAAATTATAATTCAAAAATAAATTATAATAATAAAAAAAACATAAATAAGGGTTACAACAGTGGATTACATTTACATAAATAGTGGTGTAGGACTGCAGCGGTTATATCTTTATTTATTAAATGGGTAAAAATTTGTTGGGAGACAATATTAATTTAACGTTAGATTGGCCAATTAAGCTCCTGCTGACGGCTCTAAAGATGCCACCCGCACATTTTGGCCACTTTAGTAGCTGCACTAATGTGCAAAAGTCTTAGGACACCATTAAATTAGATATACTATTGTTTGGTATATCAATGGTATAATGACCATATATAATTATTAGCATGCAACTAGAAATTACAGGACATTTGTATGCAGTATTAAAAACAAAACAAAAAAACTCATATGTAACAGCGTCTATATGTTGCAATGGCAAGTATTTAGTGCGACCTCCTTGCGCTTGAGCAGTAGCAGCATCTGGCAGCTTCATCGGGATGCCAAGTTCAGTCTGAAGAAGTTTGATCTGGAATGGTCTTTTTGGAAGTACATATTTCCTTTATTTTATGTTTATAATTAAAGAGACTCAGAAATAATTACGTATGGTCATTATACCATTGCTAAAACAACACGTCTACTGGTGGCCTAAGACTTTTGCACAGTACTATACAACCCAGAATGCAAAGAAAGCCGTGTTTATAGCTCTGTAATTGTTATAATCGGGTAAGACAGGGGTTTGCTGGTAACACTGACACTCTACAGTATTTGTTTATCTTGCACAGTTAGTGTTTATGCTGGCTGCATGTTTGCGAGTGTCTGCCCCCCTTTTTATATTCAGCCCCTCGATTATGAAATCTCCCCCTATGACTGTACTGATGTAAACTCTTTTTCCACAGGTGGATTTTCCCAGCAGTACAGGTGTGTGTGCGATTGGCTCGGCTTGCCCTACAAGGAGGAGGTTCAGTGGGTTAGTACACATAACACACATCATTACATTATTACAGTGGTGCTTGAAAGTTTGTGAACCCTTTAGAATTTTCTATATTTCTGCATAAATATGACCTAAAACATCATCATATTTTCACACAAGTCCTAAAAGTAGATAAAGAGAACCCAGTTAAACAACTGAGACAAAAATATTATACTTGGTCTTTTATTTATTGAGGAAAATGATCCAATATTATTAGTGAGTGGCAAAGGTATGTGAATGTTTGCTTTTAGCCCATTCCATTGTACAGAACAGCTTCAGCTCTGGGATGTTGGTGGGTTTCCTCACATTAGCTGCTCGCTTCAGGTCCTTCCACAACATTTCCATTGGATTAAGGTCAGGACTTTGACTTCTGTAACCACTCTTTGGTAGAACGGATTGTGTGCTTAGGGTCAGTGTCACCTTATCTTGAGATTCAGTTCATGGACAGATGTCCTGACATTTTCCTTTAGAATTCTCTGATATCATTCAGAATTCATTGTTCCATCAATGATGGCAAGCCATCCTGGCCCCGATGGCAGCAAAACAGGCCCAAACCATGATTACCCCCTACCACCCCATTGTTTTCTCCAGACAGTGGGATCAAGGTTTTTATGCTCAGGAATGCAGTGTTTTCCTTTCTCCAACCATAACGCTTTTGTTTTCAACCAAAAAGTTCTATTTTGGTCTCAATCGTCCACAAAACATTCTTCCAATAGCTTCTGGCTCGTCCACGTGATCTTTAGCAAACTGCAGACGAGCAGCAATGTTCTTTTTTGGAGAGCAGTGGCTTTCTCCTTGCAACCCTGCCATGCACATCATTGTTGTTCAGTGTTCTTCTGATGGTGGACTCATGAACATTAGCATTAGCCAATATGAGAGAGGTCTTCAGTTGCTTAGAATTTACCCTGGGGTCCTTTGTGACCTCGCCAGCTATTACACGCGTTGTTCTTGGAGTGATCTTTGTTGGTCAACCACTCTTGGGTAGAGTAACAACGATCTTGAATTTCCTCCATTTGTACACAATCTGTGTGACTGGATTGGTGGTGTCCAAACTCTTTAGAGATGGTTTTGTAGCCTTTTCCAGCCTGATGAGCATCAACATCTCTTTTTCTGAGGTCCTCAGAAATCTCCTTTGTTCGTGCCATGATACACTTCCACAAACATGTTATAGATCCCTGTTCTTTAAATTGAAACAGGTGCCCACTCACACCTGATTGGCATCCCATTCGATTTGAAACACCTGACTCTAATTCCACCTTCAAATTAACTGCCAATCTAGAGGTTTCACATACTTTTGCCACTCACTAATATGTAATATTGGATCGTTTTCCTCAATAATAAATGAGCAATTTATATATTTTGTTGCTCATTTGTTTAACTGGGTTCTCTTATCTACTTTTAGGGACTTGTGTGAAAATATGATGATGTTTTAGGTCATATTTTATGCAGAAATATAGAAAATTCTAAAGGGTTCACAAACTTTCAAGCACCACTGTAGACCTCTTTGTGAGATATTGTTGATGGCTAGACATGCCTCTGCAACACACTTTCCCACAGCTGGGCCTGTAGATCCTGCTCACTCATTTTATTAAAGCTGGTGTCCCAGCTGATCCCATAAATGCTCGATTGGTGATAAATCTGGCAACTGGGCCAAGGAAATGTTACTATGTGGAGGTCACATTCCTGTTAAACCCTTGCTGTGTGTGGGCGAGCATTATCTTGTTGAAAAATGCCAGTTGGAAGCCCTGCCATGAGAGGAAACACGTGTCTGCAGGATGTCTTGTACACATCACTGATCTGTTAGTGCCCCTCGTATCACTACTAGGGGTGACCGACTGTCGTGTGCGATGGCTCAGCAGATCATCACACCAGCAGCTGGGGCAGTGTGTCATTCCACAGCAAAGGCAGGATTGAAGTGCTCACCACCAGGCCTCCATACTCGAACCCGACCATCATCGGATCCCAAACAGAACCTGGATTCGTCTCTAAAGACGACATGTTTCCAGTCTGTAGTAGTTAAGAGTTCTTGTTCATGACACCAAAAATGAAGGCGAAGGCTGGCTGTCAATGGCAGGACACGTAATAATGTCCTTCTGCTAAGCTCCTGGAAGCCTGGGCAGAGACAGGGGTGTGTGGTGAAGGTGCCCCCTCTCTGGGAGCTTTGTTGAGCTGCTCATGGGAGCTGCTCGTGGTTGGCGGAGGATAAAACGATCCTCTCTACTGGTGGTGTGTCTGGGCCATGTTCATCGTGTGGGTGTGCCCCCATAAGACCACTGCTCCAAAACCTCTTAACAGCTAGGTCAGAATGGAGAAGATGAAAGGCAATTAGTTGAAGCTTCTCTCAGTCCAATGATGTGCCCCCTCTTAAAGTCTGTCAACTGGGCAAAATGCCTTCAAGTGCATCCTAGAGGTTCGTCTTGCAGAAAACAATCTCTCACCAAGAGGTACACTACCCAAAAGTAGCCATTCCAGCGTGTCAGCCATTACCATGACAACACAGCTACTATTTTCCTCCGGAAACATTTACAGCATTTAGCAGACGCCCTTATCCAGAGCGACTTACAATTGGTACAGTCTTATAATCCAAGCAACTGTGGGTTAAGAGCCTTGCTCAAGGACCCAACAGTGGCAGAGGTGGGATTTGAACCCTGGACGTTCTGGTCCAGAGTCCAGTACCTTAACCGCTAGGCTACCACAGTCCCCACATTTAATATAAACGAGAGCCATGACAGGCTTAGCTACAGTGTTAGTACAAAGTATAAGCCCCCCTAATCTAAGTAACTGTGCTGTGGTCTAATCCGATCGTACCTAACCCTTGTCGGATCTGTGTGCATTTCAGGACGTGGACACCATCTACCTGACGCAGGACACACGCGAACTGAACCTCCAGGACTTCAGCCACCTGGAGAACAGGTGAGGAGATGCAGCGCTTCTGTTCTTATTTATTCAGCCACTATCTTCAGTTTATAAGATGTGATTCATTCTGTGTGGGTGTGTCACTTTTTTTCGGCAGGGATTTGGTAGCAATAATCGCGGTGCTGGAATTTAACCAGTGGTTCACCAAGCTCACCACCAAGGATTATAAACTGGTGAGTTTTTCTCCACATTAGAACCCAGTTAGATCGAACATGATATTAACCCTTAAAGCTGTGGGTCCTAAGTGTCTTAGGAAGGAAAATCTTAAATGTGTGTCTTTTCTTAACTTCATTCTTATGAAAAAGGTTAGAACAAATTGTTTTTCTTTAAAAAACTTAAGAATTCTCTTATGGTATGGTCTTAAGTCTTTTCTTAAGAACAATTCTAAAAGCAAGCGGTGTTCATGAAAACATTGTTCTGAAATGTTTTCTTAACCTTACATTTGTTTTAGGCTGTAAGATTTCACAAGGTAAGCACTGAAATTTACTGAACACAGGGCTTCTTGTTTGATTTTTTTTTTTTAATAATGCTTAGTATGAGGTCTCCAGTTTGCTGTCCTCTGAGCAGATTAAACTAAATAACGGAAATAACGATAAATACGAAGTCATACTGTCTTGAGCCATAACGCTATAAAATGCAACACAGTCTACATAAGAAAGGAATAATGAAGATTTTCTTAAGAAAATATTTGAGAATGTAAGTTTTTTTTTAAGAACATTTTTATGAACTTCTCAGTATTCATCTTAAGAACCTTCACAAGTTTATCTTTTGTGAATCGGCCCCTGGTGTGGGAACTTTTCTTGGAATGTGCTGCAGGCCTGAAATGCAGGACTGGGTGTTTATTAACAGATGAAATAAAGTTGATTAGACAATATATTAAATATCTGTGGCTCGTACGGACTGCAATGAAATAAAAGACAAAGTAAATGTGAGGACCACTGTTTCTCCCAACTATCTCTGATTTGGGGTTTCTTTTTTGTCTCCTTTGAGATATAAAATTTTGATTCCCTAACAGACAAAAGGCTTTGTCTTATGTGATAAGTACAGCTTGCACTGAAAATATGTTGGGCAACGTTTTAATTCTAATTACAAAAGTACAAGTCTAGATTTATACAAAATGGAGCCGAAAATTACTTGAATTCAGTAGAATTACAAACATGTTGAGTCAAACATGGCATGAAGCTGCTTCTTTAAACATTTAGGTTAAATTAAAGCACATAATTTAAACTAGATCTGCATTTCCCGAAGGAACTAAAACAGTGCTTAAATGTG
>JAJAGP010002993.1:53106-89046 GCA_025084515.1 Ancistrus triradiatus
TGGACTAAAACTGATCTTCAGTCTCGTTGCTCTTCAGTCGAGCTGTGGATCCATTAAGAGCCGGATGTTTGGTTTAAAGGACTGACTTTGTTTGGCTTTTCCAGAGCTTCCAAATCCTAAAGGTGATAAACCTTTGGCTCAGGTTCGTCACTGAGAGCTTCATCTTCCAAATTTAAATTGTTTTCAAAACCAATAGATTTTAATTATAGCTTTTATTTCGGCAGGGTTTTACTCATTATAACATGGCTGCTTTTTAGGGCGAGTGTCGTTGCTATATTACGTGTGTATGCTGCAGAGTAATACTTATAGAGCGCCGGTCAGAGTGCCATTATCGTCAATAATGTCACAGAAAAGTCTCTCAGCCAATCAGATTCCCGGGTCAGAACTAACTGTGGTATAATCATTGCTCTAAACCCGTTTCTCATTACTGGATTGTTATAGCGTTCATAAAGTCCCTGCACTGCTTGCTTTTCCTGTCGGAAAATGCAGGGTTAATATGTAGGGGGAAAAAAATCAAAATGAGTCCAAGCTCTGACGGGTCTCCTGTAGACCTTGTAGAAAAAGAGCTGAATGAGTTCTTTGGATGATTCAAAAAGGGATTATAGAGGATCTGCTTGGAGCCTTTGATAGCTCCCCAAGGTTGGCAAACCAAAGATGGTGTGTGTCCACTTGGCAAGGATCATACCCTAGTTTCTGGAGCTGTGTGGCACCAATATTCCAATCCAAATGTATTTCTTGAAGGCTTGTGTTTCTGCTTCTGGATCTGGTCAAGCTCTGGGTTTTCAGTGGTTCTTTGGATGATTAACAGTTTTGGGAGAAACAATTCTACTGTCCAAGTCTTTCATAATGGTTCCTCAAAAGGACTTGTTGATGACAAAGCTCAAAAGAGTCAGAGATGATCTGCTGAAAACTTTTCTGAATCCGATCTTTGCGTTTTAATGCTGTACGTAGAACTTAGTTTTCCCAAATGTGCAAAGTAGAGTCCTGTTGGTACAGGTGCCTGAATATGGAGAGGATTAAACGCTGATCTCTGGAGCTGTGTGGTATCAGTTTTAAACCACTGTACATGTCCTGTCCCAACAGGATTGGGTTTTGCTTTTTCTAAGTGTGGTCAAGCTCTGACTCATGAGCACCATCAGAAACGTGGTCCATCAAAGGACTTTTGATGTTTCATTTATTTGGGTAGTTTCTTCTTTGGCACTCTCAGAATAAATGACCAATCATATTTTATCTTTTTTGATTAATCAGGTTCTCTTTATCTAATTTTAGTACCTGTGTGAAAATCGGATGGAGTTTTAGCTCATATTTATGCAGAAAGAGAGAATTCTAAAGATTTTACAAACTTTCAGTCGAGTCAGATTTATTTTAGTAGCGCTTTTTACGTTGGATAATTGCCTTAAAGCAGCTTTACAATTTTAGATCATCTTCTAAATTATAAGACCTAGCCCAAATTGAGCAAGCCTAGCTTGACAGTGGCCAGGAAAAACGTCTTAAATGTTATAAGGAAGAAAACTTGTGGGGACCCAGACTCAAAAAGGGACCCGACCTCCATGGGCAGCTTAGATGTCACATATAAGAAATAACTGTTATCTAATTAATACGTTTATAGTAGTAGTTTAAATAAACAGACTAAATATGAAGAGAGATCATAATTAAAATAAAATAACAGGTGGGTTAACATTTTAGAGAGAACAAAATACGAAGAGTATAATAAAACAGATTATAAAAGATGTACCGTATAAGAAAATGATTAAGAAATATTGAATAGAATAATGTACAAATATGCACATCAGCATTACTTAGTCCAGCACTCAGTCACTTTAGGATCTTCTGTCCTGGCTGGGAAAGTCCCGGTGGATTGGCATTCCCAGTCGACCGGAGGAGGGAGAGATTGGAGATGATGGAAGGACAGCTTGGCTGTAGCTGAAGCGCCGGAGCTGGAACTGTGGAGCTGGAACTGCTACCAGAACATCACTGTAGAAGCTTTAAATGTTCCTCAAGAGGGCAAACCAAAGAATCTTGCTGGTACATGTCCAGTTAGCAAGAGTCAAACCCGGGTCCCTTTAAGATCGTGATATTCCCATCCCAAATGTAGTTCTGTTCTCGAAGCCTTCATTAGAAGACTAAGTATTGATATATGATTATGGTGGAACCATTCTTTTGTCCTGGTTCTTTTTGATCACCCACAAAGGGGCGAAATAGGATCTACTTGGAATCGTTTCTGAAATGGTTCCCTCTGTTGTAAGGTTGTACGTAGAAGCTCTCTTCTGGGTTGTTGATTGTATTTGGCAAACACTCTTAACCTTTGTTTGATTCAGCTTTTTCTTAAAATGAGTGAGCTTATGGGGAAATGGGATCGATGTAGCACCTTTAAAAATGTTCTCAGGTGAAAGCTGCTCTGTTCTCTGGACAGATAGTCTTTCTCTAGAAACCAGATCTGAGAGGAGAAGTGATGGGTGTTATGGAAGGGCAGTTTGTGTTACTGAAGGTCAAACAATTACATAGTTTATACATTGTTTCATCAGTTCTTCAGACTTCTGATTAAGCTGCATTCTTTAGGTTAGAGGGCATTTGGCTATATTCTGCCCCCCGGCTGTTCATGTGTTTAGGTTGGGGCTGTCAGATGATTTAATCACATGATTATTGTTGTGTTTAATTACAATGAGTCACCTTTTTTCCATGTGATCTTATTTGTGTAGGTGTCCCAGTACTTTTGTCATGTGTCTCTGTCTGTGTGTGTGTCTGTGTGTGTGTCTGTGTGGACAAAAAGTAAGGACAAAAGTATTGGGACATGATCATATACAGTAGGGCAAAAAGGTATTTAGTCAGCCACTGATTGTGCAAGTTCTCCTACTTAGAAAGATGAGAGAGGTCTGTAATTTTCATCATAGCTACACTTCAACTATGAGAGACAAAATGAGGAAAAAAAATCACATTTGTAGGATTATTAAAGAATTTACATGTAAATTATGGTGGAAAATAAGTATTTAGTCAATAACAAAAGTTCAACTCAATACTTTATAGCATAACCTTTGTTGGCAATGACAGAGGTCAAACGTTTCCTGTAAGTCTTCACCAGGTTGGCACACACTGTAGCTGGTATTTTGGCCCATTCCTCCATGCAGATCTCCTCTAGAGCAGTGATGTTTTGGGGCAACACGGACTTTCAACTCCCTCCACAAATGTTCTATGGGGCTGAGGTCTGGAGACTGGCTAGGCCACTCCAGGATCTTGAAATGCTCTTTACGGAGCCACTCCTTCGTTGCCCGAGCGGTGTGTGTTTGGGATCATTGTCATGCTGGAAAGCCCCAGCCACGTTCCATCTTCAGTGCTCTCACTGATGGAAGGAGGTTTTTGGCTTAAAATCACACGATACATGGCCCCGTTCATTCTTCCCTTAACACGGATCAGTCGTCCTGTTCCCTCTGCAGAAAAAACAGCCCCAAAGCATGATGTTTTTCCACCCCCATGCTTCACAGTAGGTATGGTGTTCTTGGGATGCAACTCAGCATTCTTTCTTCCTCCAAACACGACGACTTGAGATTTTACCAAAAAGTTCTATTTTGGTTTCATCTGACCACATGATATTTTCCCAATCCTCTTCTGGGATCATCCATATGCTCTCTGGCAAACTTCAGACAGGCCTGGACATGTACTGGCTTAAGCAGGGGGGGCTGCTGGTGTGTTACTGATACTTTGTTACTTTGGTCCCAGCTCTCTGCAGGTCATTCATCAGGGTCCCTCCGTGTAGTTCTTCTGGGATTTTTGCTCACTGTTCTCATGATCATTTTTGACCCCACGGGATGAGATCTTGTGTGGAGCCCCAGATCGAGGGAGATTATCAATGGTCTTGTATGTCTTTCCATTTCTTACAATTGCTCCCACACAGTTGATTTATTCACACCCAGCCTGCTTGCCTATTGGTAGATTCACTTTTCCCAGCCTGGTGCAGGTCTACAATTTTCTTCCTGGTGTCCTTCGACAGATCTTTTGGTCTTGGCCCTGGTTGAGTTTGGAGAGTCTGACTGTTTGAGCCTGTGGAACAGGTGTCTTTTATACAGATAATAAGGTCAAACGGGTGCCATTAATACAGGGTAAACGAGTGGAGGACAGAAGAGCTTCCTAAAGTTACAGGTCTGTGTGGGTGACCAAATACTTATTTTCCACCATGATTTACAATTAAATTCTTTAAAAATCCTACAATGTGATTTCCCTGGATGTTTTTTCTCATTTTGTCTCTCATAGTTGAAGTGTAGCTATGATGAAAATTACAGACCTCTCTCATCTTTCTAAGTAGGAGAAACTTGCACAATCAGTGGCTGACTAAGTACTTTTTTGCCCCACTGTATTTGTGTGTGCGTGTGCATCTGTGTGTGTGTGTGTGTGTACACAGACACACACAAATATGGACAGAATTATTATTACATATTCATATATATATATATATATATATTATATATTTAATATATATATATATATATAGAGCGAGGAGATATATACATATGATATGAGAGACAGAGTATATATATAATACATATATACTATAGATATATATATATATATATATCTAATATCTGTGTATATCTATGTATATATCTGTGTATATATATGTATCTCTATCTGGATATATATATGTATATATGTATGTATATATATGTATATATGTATGTATATATATGTATATATATATATATATATATATATATGTATATATATATATATATATATACACAGGCCGGCAAAAGTCAGTATTTAGTGTGACCTCCCTGAAAGAGTGGTTTATTGGCTGCTACTTTTCCAAAAAGACCATTCCTGATCAAACTTCTTGAGAGCTTGTGAAGTTGAATCAACAAAATATTAGCAAAGTGGTTGTGATTGTTTTGATGTAAAATGCCAGAAATAGAGAATAGGAGGCCATTTTAGATACAACCTATAACTACAGGTGCCTCACATTTTAAAACATTAAGACTGTAACTTTTGAAGCATTCATGTAGAGCCGTTTCTTATTCTGTACAGGCTTCTTGATTGATGTTGGTGCTTTGCTTGTGTTCTTTTCACATGGAAAAAAATCATCATATTTAAAGTTTCTGGACATGTGTTACATTAGACATATTTCACCTGCTGATGCCATCTGGTCTTTTTTTCTGTCTGAAGTCTGCAGATGTGTGTGATCAGATTCTGAGGGTGGTGGCACGATCCAACCGTCTGGAAGAGCTCGTCCTGGATAACGCAGGACTCAAAACGTAAGGCAACACGCACACAATCATCCTTAGTACAGGTCATGTGATCAGAGATGAATTCTGTATTCAAGTATGTGCCGTTTAATGACCACATTGCGTTCTGTGAGAAGGTCATTTACCGAAATGGACGTTGACCGCACATTATTATAGTCACATAATATATTTATGCTTCTGTAATGGAAATATAAAGGATATTTTCAAAAGAAAATGATATGAAAATGTGTCACAGATTTCACTGAAAACACAAGTGGAAGCCTAGACTGCTTTGCTAAACCTTTTATAGTTTATGGAAAGTCGCAATAATTATAGTAAACACATTAATGTACTGTTAGGCCCTGTGTAGGTTAAAGCTGTAACACTTATGAGGATGGTATGATGTACCTGATATTTTTGTTTAATGGAAGCCAAAAATACATCGAGAGAGAGTATTAGGAACAACACGGCAGATCAGCCAGATGAACCAGAGACTCTGTAAGTGAATGTGAACCAGTTTATAGAGTTATAGGTTAGAGAGAATATAAACAAAGCAGTACTACTTCCAATAGGACAGGTACATGCACTTACAAACACCGTTTACAGCTTGGTACTAATAAGTAGAGGAAATTCTTAAACAGAAACATGAGGAACTTGCACAAAAAAGTCTCTAAAGATATCAACAGAGTTTGAACAGAGTCTAGAACAAACGTGAGCTAAAGAGCAAGGGAGGACACAAACACGAATGACTGATTTCATTTCTTAAACTCCTGCTTCTGTTCGTGAATCCTCGGCGTTGATTGGCTGTTAAGGTGACCTGCCAGAGTTAAAAGACAGATTTTTATCTCATTTGATCGTTTGTTCAAGCGGGCAGACGTGGAAGTGGACAGATGCACTCTTTGTGTGATGCTGAGAAACTGGTTTCACTTTCTTGAAACAGCACTACTTTATATCTAAAATAATTACTAATGCTATTAAATATTACTTTTCTTTGCAGAGTGGGAATATAAAAGCTCGTAATAGTCCATTCTTATTCATTTTTGCTTGGCTGTTCCAAATAAAATACATTTGCATTATCAGACTCACAACTGCTGGAACTGTACATGGTAAGAATGCAGTTGAGTTAAGGGCCTCACTCAAGTGCCCAACAGTGGCACATTGGCAGTGCTGGGACCTGAACCCAGGACCTTCTGTTTCAGAGTCTTAACTACTCTGCTACTACAGACTCATGACAAGCTATAAAGTCCTGCTGATGACGTGTAAATGCCTATATGGTTTAACTGTGGCATGTCTTCGTTAGCGATGTAATACATCTAACATATATACTAAGCCATCTCGGGCCCGGGTTCAAGTCCCGATGGTAGCTTCCAGCCAGGTCGGGTGTCACATGTAGAAAAGATTGAGTGTGTGTAATGGAAGACAGGCTGGTTTTGTTCAACCTCTAAAATAAAAAGAAAATATACATTATTATTTTTGTTAGTGTTAATATTATTATTATTATTATTATTATTATTATTATTATTATTATTATTATTGTTTCACTGATCAAGTGGTCAGTCGCTCACATTGTTGTAGGTGGCCTGTTAGTTTTAGTTTTGTTTTGGGAGCCAGTTTTCTTCTTCTGAGTCCATTTCTGTAGACCTGGTTGGCTTAATTCCGTTGTGGGATCTGGCAACCCTGGTGTTGTTTATAGAGGGAGATGAGCTCTTGTATTGTCTGTTTTGCTCAGTTTATAAAGGGCTCTGATTAAGACGTGGCACATCTGCGACTGATCAATTAGTCATACGGAGCAGATGATGTAACTCCAGGTTACTCAGATCAGACTTTACAGGTCTGCTTGTGTTTCTTTCGGCTGCACTAACAAGTTCCTCTCCTGAATGTCCTGCCACTGCAGGGACTTCGCACAGAAGTTGGCGAATGCCCTCACTCACAATGCCAACTCAGGACTGCACTCATTGAACCTTGCCAACAACCC
The DNA here is from genome assembly GCA_025084515.1 of Ancistrus triradiatus. Lineage (NCBI taxonomy): Eukaryota > Metazoa > Chordata > Actinopteri > Siluriformes > Loricariidae > Ancistrus > Ancistrus triradiatus. The sequence goes on from JAJAGP010002993.1 coordinate 60,295, forward strand.
TCTGGAGGACAGAGGTGAGTACGTGTTGGGTTTCAATCCAAAAGTAAGCCAGTAGTGTTTGAATGGATTCAAAGCTTCAGTGCTTTGGGGCTGTTATCGGTAAATGTTAATGGAGCTATAAGGTCCTAAAAACATGCTATGTGATAATAAGAATGATCTAACCATTTTAGGTTACATAAAATGTGTCAAATTGGCTGTAAAAATTTCAGAAATTGTGTCATTATGACATCTACTTGAAGATAGTATACTCATTGACAAAAAATAAGTCACCAAGAAGTTGTTGGAATTGAAAGAAACTTTATATATATGAATGCAATGATGACATATCATTATGATGGAAAACTGTACCATTCATAGGAGGCTCTAGTTACCTTGTTGGGCCGCCTCTAGCCTGGATACAAGGTGAGATACGGTTGATCATGGATGTATACAGGTTCTGTATGGTATCCTGCGGCACATTTATCCACAGATGTTATAGCTGAGCCTGTAGATCCTGGACACTCATAGTTTGCCAAAGCTGGCATCCCAGTTGGTCCCATAATGCTCGATTGGTGATAAATCTGGCAACGGGGCAGCCCAAGGAAGTGTTGCAATCTGGCGGAGACATGCCTGTTAAACCCTTGCTGTGTGTGGGTGAGCATTATCCTGGTGAAAAATGCCAGTTAGAAGCCCTGCCATGAGAGGCAACACGCGTGGCTGCAGATGTCCTACACATATCGCTGAGCTGTTAGTGTCCCTTGTATCACTACTAGGGGTGACCGACTGTGGTATGCAATGGCTCCCCAGATCATCACACCAGCAGTTGGCAGGATTGAAGCGCCCACCATGACGCCTCCATACTCGAACCTGACATTCCTTGGATCCCTAACAGAACCTGGATTCATCACTAAAGATGGTATGGTTCCAGTCCATAGCAGTCCAGGTTTCTTGTTCATGACACCACTGCAAACGAAGGCGATGGTGGCTGACTGTCAGTGGCAGGACGCGTAATGGGTGCCGTGACAACAAATTTCTGTCTGCTAAGCACCTGGAAATGGTCTGGGCAGAGACAGGGGTGTGTAGTGAAGGTGCCCCCTGTGTCTGGATGGTGCATAATGAAACTGTGGGAGCTGCTTTTACGCCCTCTTGTGGAAAGACCCAGTGTCTAATCAGACCACACCTGTAATCATTTATATCTGCCTGAGACGGAACTGCATGCCAAGTGTACGTGGGCTGGAGTGTTAAATTGTTGCGTGAGCTTTTGACTGTGCACATTGTTTTCTAATGAACTCTGTTGCGTTGTTATTTGTTGATGAATCATGTTGTGCGTTTGCAGGAATCGCTATTTTGGGTGCTCAGCTTGCCAAACTCCGTAAGGGCCTCAAACACCTGAACCTCTCCAGAACCTCATTATCACCCAAAGGTAATTTCTCATTTAAAAAAAAACCCCAAAAAAACCCACTGCGGTACAGGAACTGCCGCTTTCATTACTTGAACTGGAATTGTACACTGAATGGCAACTTTATTAGAGACCATCCTCTAGCATGCAGGACCTCCTTTGGCCTTCGGAACAGCAGCAGTTTGTTGTGGTGTACACTCCGGTAGGTGCTGAAATCATTCTGCAGGAGTATTGACCCATGAGGAAGGGTAGCTGCTTGCAGTTGGTGCAAATTAGATGGAGGTACTGACATGCTCTGAACAGCCTGTTCTACCTCATCCCAGAGATGCTCTATGGAATTAGGATCTGGGGATTGTGAAGGCCAGGGAAGCAATGAAAACTCCTGACATCCTTCTCTGAACCCTTGTGTCGATGCGCTTTTTCTGTTCACAGGATCTCCTTTGGCTGGATGTCATAACTGTTAGAGTTTTTCTTTAACTGGTTTTCTTTACACGAGCGTAAATCTTCTGCTTTCCTCTCTCTCCAGTTATTGGCTCCACCTCTCCAGGAAAATCACTTTTATTGATGAATCCTGATGAGGATGCTGCCTGTAAATTATCCAGCCCTGCATTTGTTTGAGTCTCTGATGGAATGGCTGGTTATTTTCGAGATGCATTGGTCTGAGTGTCCCATAACGTTTGGTCGTTTATTGTTCTGTACTGGAGTGATAGATATAATGATTTTGCTTTATGGCCACTCTATACATTTGATTGATGAACTAAATTAGTTGGTTGGATAATGTGCGGGTGTATCTATTTATGCAGGACTTTTACTTTTAATGAGCCATTAATATTAATAGTAACTGAGTATACATAGTCATGGGGATGTAATGGCGCCAGATAACGTTTGCTTTTTACTTTTGTGGTGAAGAACCTGTTCTTAGAGAGTAAGGGACTAGACTATTGACCATTACACTGAGGATTCAGGTCATAGCACTGTTCCTGTTGTGCCCGGGAGAAAAGACCTTTAACCCGAAGCTGCTTAAGTTGTATTAATGATGTAAATTGAATTGTTCTCCAATGCCAATCCAATAGCCAAACTCAAGGTGGCGTTTTTCATTTCAAAATTCTCCACTCTCTTTGGTACCTGTACCATCTTCTTCCACAGTCATGAATTGTGATGTGTGCAGCATGTGGTTTTGCATTGTTACATTGAAAAATCCCCATTTCCACTGTGTGATGGTCCATACCAGATGCCTCAGAGTTGCCCCCGCTTCTGGACATGGTTAACACGAGGCTTCTTTTTAGCACAGTAACGTTTTAAGTGGCATTTGTGAATGTACCTCTGTATTGTAGAGCTTGATAAAGGTTTGATAAAGTAATCCTTGTCCGTGTGGTTCTATCAGCTATTGATGAATGACGGTTCTTGATGCAGTGCCATCTGAGGGAGTGAAGATCACCCCTCTTCAGTTTAGGCTTGCGCCCTTAAACTTTACACACTGAAATTGACAGCACCTGTTTGAAATCATAACATTATTTAGTTTATCTCATTACTAGCTCTAATTGTCCCTGTTCCAACCTTTTTTGGAATGTGTTACAGGCCTGAAATGCAGGAATGGGTGTTTAGTAACAAATGAAATAAAGTTAACCAGAAAAAACATGAAATGTCTTGGGTTCTTTGTGAATATGCTGAAGTAAGAGCTTTTTATATCTGAATATACACTGTCAAGACCATTTTCAGAACAAGGTCCATTCTGATAGTCGAGCACAACTGTGTAAATTCAGAACATAATCGCGTTAAGCATTGCATGAACTAATCATCGTGTCTGATTGTTTGATTGTTGCTGTGTGTGATTGCTTGTTTAGGGGTGAACAGCCTTGCCCAGTCACTGAGTGCCAACCAGTCCATGCCAAGCACGCTTAGCCACTTGGACCTCTCAGGGAACCTCCTGCGTGGAGACGACCTATCGGTGAGTGTAGCCCCCGGCAGGCTTGTAAGAAGATGCGTTATCTGTTGTGCAATGTGAAATATTAACATTAACTAGCACAAATTAGTTTAGTGCAATACTTAAGCTGCAAAAGTGTCTTATAGTCAGTAAATCTGGTAAAACTCTTTCTTTTTTTTTACTTCTTCCCCCCAAAGCATTTTTACAGTTTCCTCGGCCAGCCGAACAACTTGAGCACTCTGGACCTCTCCAACACCGACTGCTCCCTCGACTCGGTAAATGAAAACACGGTGTCTAACGTCAGCTAACCGAACTCTTATACTAAACCTAATGGAATAAATTATTGATAATATAAATAATGTGATTCTGAAGATGCTAACTGATCAGTACTGTAGAAGTCATTATTATGACACTGTTGTGCTGCCCTGTGTGAGAGTGTGTTATGTTTGTACTTGTAATACATCTTTATAACTGTTTGTTTTCTCCAGCTTTGCTCTGCGCTCCTCAAAGGATCTGTCCAGCATCTCAGTGTGCTCAACGTCTCCAAAAGCATCTTTCCACACAGGTAAAACACGTAATGCTGTTTTATTCTCTTTAGCATTAGCTTTTAAAAATAAAGGACTGTTTGTCTTGGGTGGGTTGAGGTTGGGGTTGGGGTGGGGTTGGGGTGGGGTTGAGGTGGGGGTGGGTTGAGGTTGGGGTTGGGGTGGGGTTGAGGTGGGGGTGGGTTGAGGTTGGGGTGGGTTGAGGGGTTGAGGATTGGGGGTGGGTTGAGTTGAGGTGGGGGTGGGGGTGGGTTAGAGGGTGGGGTTGGGGTGGGGGTGGGGGTTGGTTGGGTTGAGTTGGGGATTGGGGGTGGGTGGGTGGGTTGAGTTGACTTGGGTGGGTTGAGGTTGGGACTGTTGGTGGGTTGAGGTTGGGTTGAGGTGGGTGAGTTGAGTGATTTGGGAGAGGTGTGAGTTAAGGTGGGTGAGTTTGGGTGGGTTGAGTTGGGGTGGTCGCGGTTTGAGTTAAGGTGAGCTGGGGTGGATGGGGTCTGGCATGCGGGTGAGTTGGGGTGGGTGAGTTAAGATGGGTTTGATTGAGTTGTCCGGGTGGGGCCGGGTGCGAGTTTGAGTTTGCGGGGTGGGGGTGGGTGTGAGTTGGGGTGGGGGGTTGCGGGGCAGGGTGGCATGGGAGAGGGGTTGAGTGGGGGTGGGGGGGGGGGACTGGGGAGTGGGGGGGGGAGGGGAGTGGGATGGGGGGTGGAGTGGAGTGGCGGGGGGAAGGGAGGTGGGTTGAGTTGGTGGGGTGTGAGTTGATTTTTGGGGTGGGGGTGGGGGGGTGGTGGGGGGTGGGTTGAGTTTGGGGAAGTGGTGAGTTGGGGGAAGTGAGTTGAGTTGGGGTTGGTTGGTGTTGCTTTGAGTTGGTTTGGGGAGTGGGTGATTTGGGTTGACGTTGGGGGGTTGGTGTGTGTTTGGGTTGAGTTGGGTGTGGGGTTGTTGTGGTTGGGTTTAGTTGGGTTTTGGGGGTGGGTTGGTTGAGTTGAGTTGGGGTGGTGGGGTTTTGTTGTTTTGGTTGGTTTGGTGGGGTGGGGGATGGCTGGGTTTGAGTTGAGTTGGGGGAAGTGGGTTGAGTTGAGTTGGGGTGGGGGGGTGGGGTGGGGGGTGGGTTTGGTTGGGGGGGGTGGGGGTTGGGTTGGTTGGGGTTCGTTGAGTGGGGTGGGGGGGGGGTTGGGTTGAGTTTGAGTGGGTGGGGGGGTGGGGTTGGTTGCGTTGTTTTGAGTTGGGGGAATTGGGTTAGTTGAGTTGGGTTGGGGTTGGTGGCTGGGTGAGTTTTATTGGGGTGGGTTGAGTGGGGGACGTGGTTGAGTTGAGTTTGGGGGGGGGGTTGGGTTGGGTTTGAGTTTGGTTGGTGGTGGGTTGGGTTTGATTTTTGGGTTTTGGGGTTGGGTGGTTGTGAGTTTTGATTTTGGTGTTTTGGGTTGTTTTTGTTTTTTCGTTTGGTGGTGGTGAGGTGGGATGTCTGGGTTGCTTTCTTTGGTGTCCATTAGGTTTCGTTTCCGTTTGGTGGGGGTTTGTGGTTTTTTTTTTGTTTTTTTTTTTTTTTCGTTTTTTTTTTTTTTGGGTTATTTGAGTTGTTTTTTTTTTTTTTTTTTTGTTTTTCTTTTTCGTTTTGTTGTTTGTTGTTTTTTTGTTGTTTCTTGGGTTGACGTTTGGTGTACCGTGGTTTTTCTTTTCGTTGTGGTGGGTTGGGTTGTTGTGGCTGGGTAGCATTTTCTTTTTTTTTTTTTTCTTTTGTTGGCCTTTGTTTCTTTTTCTTTTTTTTTTTTTTTTTTTCTTTTGCGTTTTTTTTTTTTTTGTGTTTCGTGCTTTTTTTTTTGTTTTTTTTTATTTCTGTGCCGTTTTTGGTTTGGTTTGTGTTTCCTTTTTTTTTTTTTTGGTTTTCTGGGGTGCGTTTCGTTGTGGGTCCGTGTGTTTCGTTGCGTTGTTTTTGGGGGTGGGTTGCTTTTCGTTGTTGTTGGGTTTAGTGGGTTTTGCGTTGACGTTGGGGGGGGGGGGGTGGGTTCGTTCCGTTGGGGTGTGGGGGTGGGTTGGGTTGCTTCGTTGGTGGTGGGTGGGTTTTGTTTTGGGTTGCGTGGGGTTGGGGGGTGGGTTGGTTTTTGCTTGGGGTGGGGTGTGTTTCTTTTTTTTCCGTTTGTTTCGTTCGTTTTTGTGGGGGGGTGTTTTGTTGGGGAGAGGGGTGGTGGGTCTGGGTGGGTTGTCTTTGGGTGTGGGGGGTTGGTTTGGTGGGGGGGTGGGGGGGGTGGGTTTGCGTTTCGTTTACGGTTTTTTTTTTTTTTTACTTTTCTCTATTCTTTTTTTGTTTTGTTTTTTTATCGTTGTTTTCGTTTTCTTGTGTGTTTTGTTCTGCTATTATTTTGATCTTTTTTTTTCTTTTCTTTTTGTCTTTTTGGTGTTTTATTCGTTTCGTTGTTTTTCTTTTTTTTTTTTGTTTTTCCTTTGCGTTTTGTGATCTTTTTTTTTTTGTTGTTCCTTTTTTTTGTTTTATTTTGTTTTCTTTGTTTTTTTTGGATATGTTGTGTTGTAAAGGGTTTTTATTTTGTTTGAAAGTAAGGGGTAGAGGGTGTAGACGAAATGATTTAAGTTCTTGTTTGTTATTGTGGTTTTATCTTTATACCTATTTCTGAATTTTTTATTTTTATTTTTTTTTTTGTTTTTCTTTTGTTTTATGTATTTATTATTTTTGTTTTTCTTTTTTTTTATTTTTGTTTCCTTGCTTTTTTTCTTTTCTTTTTTTTTTTTTTCTTTGTTTTCCGTTTTTTTCTTTCTTTTTTATTTGTTTTTTTTGTTTTTTATTTTTTTTGTTTCTTTTTTGTTTGGTTTGTTATTTTTTTTTTTTTGTTTTTGTTGTCTTGTTCTTTTTTTTTTTTTTTTTTGAGAGAGAGGTGTTTTTTTTTTGTACGATAGAAAGAAGATATGCGATGGATAAAGGAAACGAAAAGGGGATAAGTGATGAGGGGGACATAAAGACGAGTAGGGGTATAGAAGACAAGGAGTAATGAGAAGTAGTTTATCTTTTTGTGGGGTGGGTTGGGTTGAGTTGGGGTGGGGGGGTGGGTTGGGTTGAGTTGAGTTGGGGTGGGGGGGTGGGTTGGGTTGAGTTGAGTTGGGTGGGGGGGTGGGTTGGGTTGAGTTGAGTTGGGGTGGGGGGGTGGGTTGGGTTGAGTTGAGTTGAGTTGGGTGGGGGGGTGGGTTGGGTTGAGTTGAGTTGGGTGGGGGGGTGGGTTGGGTTGGGTTGGGTTGAGTTGAGTTGGGTGGGGGGGTGGGTTGGGTTGAGTTGGGGTGGGCTGAGTTGGGGGAAGTGGGTTGAGTTGAGTTGGGGTGGGGGGGTGGCTGGTCCTGACTGGTATGAAAATGAATGTTTAAAAATAAAATAGAATAATTGAATTCCATTGTATCTGTTGTTCTGCATGTCAGGTATTACATATATATTACATATCTCTCTCTGTGTAGCTTTGACCATTAACAGTAGCAGAGCCATTAGCCGGTGCTTTATTGGCTGTAGCTCTGTTTTTGAGGAGATTATCTATGGCTGTACTCTGTGTGTATTTCACATTCATGTGTTAATCAAACGAACTCCTGTTGTTTTAATCAAATGATTTCTCTCCAGTTATCGGTTTGAAGTGATTAATCCACAGATCTTTTAGAGAAGAGCTTAGCTTTCCCCTTACGTTAGCTCTCATCATAGCTGCTGTGATCGTCCCTGTTCCAGCCAGCAGTTAATAAAGCCGTTATCAGATTTAGCGTCTTATCTCCACTCATCACAATCCTCCTTTGTTACGCTGTGCCTCTAAAAGGAAAATTATAATTCTGATTAAACAGCAAGATTGGAATCCAGGGACCGGATTCACAAACGTGTCTGAAGAAAGAAATTCTCTCTTCTTAAGAACAATTCTAAGAACAAGTGGTATTCCTGAAAACATTATGGTCTTAAATGTTTTATACAGACCAGTTTGTTACTCTTCTGTCTAACGGATGTGTTTGTGTTCAACCAGGAAAGGAAAAGACATTCCTCCTACGTTTAAGCAGTTCTTCAGCAGCGTCATGACTCTCCAGAACATCAACGTCTCAGGAACCAAACTACCACCTGAAGCTCTGAAGTAAGGCACGGGATCACCCACATGATGTATTCTCACACACACACACACACACACACACACACACACACACACACACAGCCTCATTCATTTAACTTTCCTTAAAAAAAAGAGCAAACTGCATGAGCAAATCTCTTCCTCTTTTTTTCTTTTTTTTTTTTTCTTTTTCACAGAGCCCTCCTGCTCGGTCTGGCCAGTAACCCCAACCTCAGAGAGGTGGCGCTAGACCTCAGCTGCTGCGAGGTAAGATTCAGTGCTCTAATTAATACAGGCACACTTACAACACAAACACACTTTAACACTAAAAGAGGAGTTTCACAAAATAATTTAATTAGGAAATTTAGTTTTAAGAGTTGTGTTCTTTTTTTTAAGGAAGGTTAAATGAATGAGGCTGTTTGTGTGTGTGTGTGTGTGTGTGTGTGTGTGTGTGTGTGTGTGTGTGTGTGTGTGTGTGGTCATTTTCCGGTGCAAAAACAAACTCTCACTCGTGCGTGTTTACACATTTATCTCCTTACTTGGGCCGAGTTCAGCAGTGAGGTGTTTAAGATAAAGTGCTCTCCCGATCTAGAGCAGGAAATTCATTAAGATAAAATCTTTCACACGCTAAGCATTGTGGGAATTACACTGGGACTCTGCGGCTTTGCTTTGTGCATGGTTTATATCCTAATCGTTTAGCTTTTGTGTTGTGTAAAAATGAATTATTATCAATAACTACTAGAACACTATTACGATTATATCTAGTTAAATGTCTGCTTTAGTTGTTCCTGTGTATCTGTTGAACTGAGAGCTTTATTCTTTTTTTGCTGAGCATGAAGCTGTTTCTTTAATCGACCTTTTAATTGCACGCATTTGCAGTCAGTGTTTCCTCTGATTTAACGCCCCTGCTTTTCCCATAATGCAACCCTAAGCTTGGCCACTGTGTAAGTACAACAACCTGTGATTGCATGCCTTAGTTCATGCGTATACACACACACACACTGATACACACATGACTTGTGCTGATCTGTGCCACATGCTTTTATTCTGGTTGTTATTATTATTAATGCTATTAGCTTAAAAACAGCATTAATAATAATAACAACCAGAATAAAAGCATGTGGCACAGATCAGCATATAACTGAGCTCAGCTTCACACGCTTAAATTCTCTGTTTTTAAATTAGTGTCTGAGTGTTAATGCAGAAATAGAACTGCATTAAAACTGAGTTCTTATGTTCAGTCTTTATGTAGAGTTTATTGTACAGGTTCTGCCGGTGTTTATGCCGCTGGTGTGCTCAGGCATTAATATGGTCTGAGGCCGAACGTTAACAGTCAATAAAATATTAATTTGACTCCTCTTTTGCTGCTGCTCTTTCAGCTGCGCTCTGGAGGCTCTCAGATCCTGGAGGGCTGCATTGCTGAGATCCCAAACATCTCCAGCCTTGATATTTCAGATAATGGTGAGCTACAGTTACGACATGCTTAGTTTCATCATCATAATAATAATATTGTTAGTAAAAGTAGTTTTAATAGGACAAACACTAAGTGTATTTACATCCACTTAATAATTTGATCATAGTCAAATACTCCTAGAGATTATCTAGAAATCAGATAAAGAAATCTCATAAGCTGAATTTTACCCCAGTAACCGCATTACTCATAACGTGTACCACTTCCCTGATTTCCTAATGCGGTTGCCAGGTCTGCCTATTCTAAAGACTTGGTTTTACTTGGCCTCTTTTACATTGACTGTGATGGGTTTTTTCGTGTGGGATCTGGCAACCCCGGAATTAAACTCGCCATAGAATTAAAGGCGGTAAAAAGGCTATGGAACACTTTGTGGGGACTTGCTGGTATATAATCGGGAAATTTGTTACAGTTAATTATTTAATATTACATTTTGAAGTTTACATCACGTCTTTCTGTGGGATCATCAGTTGCTTCCAGAAGTGACGTTACCTTGGTTTGACTAAGACTAATATAATAATAATTTTGGGTCATATATAATTTGTTTTAAAAATGTTATATTTTACAATATCTCAGATGAAATATAATATTATTTATTAATAATTATGATTATATTTTATAATGTATATTGAATGTAAAGTGAATTACAAACTAATTTAATTTCTTCCATTTTCTTCTTTTTATTCTTGTATGATGAAACAAAAAGCTCGGTCACGCCCCGGTCTCAGTCTGGACTCACAACACTAATGAAATGAGTTTTAAAACAGTACTTCTGCGACAGAAAATAAGAATGATCCTGTTACTAAATATGCTGTTATCATTAAGGCTTGGCGCTGCTGCTGTAAAGTTGTGCATTTATCTATTTACTTTACTTTTTTTGACTTAATGTTGTGCATTATAACATTGGGCTGCTCTGAAATCTCTCCGGTTCTGTGCTCTGCTTCTCAGGACTGGACTCGGACATGAGCACTCTGCTGGTGTGGCTGGCCAAGAACCGCTCCATCCGGCACCTTTCACTCGGAAAAAACTTCAACAACATCAAATCCAAGTAAGAGGGCGTTAGAGAGTAACTGCAGGAGCAGCAGGACCATCTGTTGTTATCTAACATTGATCTCACACCTGTTACTGTACATACCTGTATTTGTTCTTGGTCAGATTGTAACTGTTTGATTTCTATATCATGTTTCATACGTCTTTATTTATGTATTTATTCTCTTATCTCTGTCCAGAAATCTGGCTCCTGTCCTTGACAGCTTGGTCCACATGATCCAGGAGGAAGAATCAGTCAGTAACAGATTTATACTTGTATATGTTTTTAATACAGTAAAAAACAGTTGTATTTTGTAACAATTATTTTTTTATTAATATAATTAATATTTTTTGTTACACCTTATTTTTGTGTTTATGTTAATACTGTATGAATTAACTTCATTAATCATTTTGTGTGATTGTGCTCCATATATTTCCTCTGTATTATACTTTTGTCACAAACTACACTGCTACTTTATTTGATCAACTATTCAGATTTATTTTATTTTGTGAAAATTAGCTAATTTTATTTTTATTTCATTTAGCTTTTGTTCCTTACATTTTTTTTATTGTATTTCGTTTGTAACAATATATTTGAATACTTGGGGGGAAAAAAAAGTGTGTGTGTGTGTGTGTGTGTGTGTGTGTGTGTGTGTTTTTGTTGCACTGATGTTTATTTGTGCCTTTATTTTTTATTCCATATGTTTCTGGATTTTACTAGGGATTTTAAAAAATATATTTTGCCTCTGATTTTTTTTTTGTCCCTGTCTGTCCTTTTAGGCTCTGATGTCTCTGTCCTTTTAGGCTCTGATGTCCCTGTCTCTGTCCTTTTAGCCTCTGATGTCTCTGTCCTTTTAGGCTCTGATGTCCCTGTCTTTGTTCTTTTAGCCTCTGATGTCTCTGTCCTTTAGGCTTCTGATGTCCCTTGTCTTTGGTCTTTTAGCCCTCTGGTTGTCCCTGTTCCTTTTAGGCTCTGATGTCTCTGTCCTTTAGCCTTCTGATGTTTCTGTCCTTTTTAGGCATCTCTGATGTCCCTGTCTTTGTTCTTTTTAGCCTCTGATGTCCCTGTCCTTTTAGGCTCTGAGGTCCCTGTCTCTGTCCTTTTCTTAGCCTCTGATGTCTCTGTCCTTTTAGCTCTCATGTCCCTTGTCTTTGGTTCTTTTAGCCCTGGTGTCCCTGTCCTTTTAGGCTCTGATGTCCCTGTCTGTCCTTTTAGCCTCTGATGTTTCTGTCCTTTTAGGCTCTGATGTCCCTGTCCTTTGTTCTTTTAGCCTTATGATGTCCTGTCCTTTTAGGCCTCTGATTGTCCCTGTTCTCTGTCTTTTAGCCTCTGATGTCCAATGTCCTTTTAGGCTCTGATGTCCCCTGTCTCTGTCCTTTTAGCCTCCGATGTCGCTGTCCTTTTAGGCTTGATGTCCCCTGTCTCTGTGGTTTTAGCCCTGGTGTCCCCTGTGCTTTTAGCCTCTGGTGTCCCTGTCCTTTAGGCTCTGATGTCTCTGTCCTTTTAGCCTCTGATTGTCCCTGTCCTTTAGCCTCTGATGTCCCTGTTCTCTGTGCTTTTAGCCTCTGATGTCCCTGTCTCTCTGTGCTTTTAGCCTCTGGTGTCCCTGTCCTTTTTGGCTCTGATGTCTCTGTCCTTTTAGCCTCTGATGTCCCTGTCCTGTCCTTTTAGCCTCTGATGTCCCTGTCCTGTCGCTTTTGCCCTCTGATGTCCCTGTCTCTGTGCTTTTAGCCTCGTGTTGTCCCTGTCCTTTTAGGCTCTGATTGTTCTGTCCTTTTTAGGCTCTGATGTCCCGGTCTCCTGTGCTTTTAGCCTCTGGTGGTCCCTGTCCTTTTAGGCTCATGATGTCTCTGTCCTTTTTTAGCCTCTGATGTCCCTGTCTCTGTCCTTTTAGCCCTCTGATGTCCCTGTCCTGTTTAGCCTCTGATGTCCCTGTCCTTTTTTAGGCTCTGAGGTCCCTGTCTCTGTCCTTTTAGCCTTGATGTCCCTGTCTCTGTATGGCCTTTTAGGCTCTGAATGTCCCTGTCCTTTAGGCTCTTGATGTCCCTGTCTCTGGCCTTTTAGCCTCTGACTTCCCGTCTCTGTGGTGCTTTTTTAGCCTCTAGCTATTGTCCCCTGTCCTTTTAGGCTATCATGATGTCCCTTGTCTCTGTGCCTTTTCGCCTCTGATGTTCCCTGCCCCTCTGTGCTTTTAGCCTCTGGTGTCCCTGTCCTTTTAGGCTCTGATGTCTCTGTCCTTTTAGCCTCTGATGTCCCTGTCATTTTAAGCCTCTGATGGTCCCTTTCTGTCCTTTTACCTCCCTTGTCTCTGTCTTTTAGCATGCCTCTATCCTCTCACTGTCCCTGTTGCTTTTAGGCTTCTGATGTCTTGTCCTTTTAGCCTCTGATGTCTCTGTCCTATTTAGGCCTCTTCTGGTGCTCCACCTCCCTTGTAGGGCTCTGATGTCTCTGTCCTTTGAGCCCTGAGTCCTCTGTTTCTTTTAGCCATCTGATGTCCCTGTCTCTTTGCTTTAGGCCTCTGATTTCCCTGTCCTTTTAGGCTCTGATTTTTGTTTCTTGTCCCCCCTTGATTGTCTCCTGTCCCTTTAAGGCTCTGATGTCCCTGTCTCTGTTCCTTTTTGCCTCTGACGTCTTGTCCTAGTTAGGCTCTGACCTTGTCCCTGTCTTTGTTCTTTTAGCTTCTGGTGTCTCTGTCCTTTTAGGCTCTGATGTCCTTGTCGATTTAGCCTCTGGTGTCCCTGTGGCTTTTAGCCTCTGGTGTCCCGTCCGTTTTAGCCTCTGATGTCCTCCTGTCCTTTTAGGCTCGGATTGTCCCTTGTCACTTTTAGCCTTCTGGTCCCTGTGCTTTTAGCCTCTGGTGTCCCCTGTGCTTGTAGCTCTGGAGGTCCCTGTCCTTTTAGCCTATGGATGTCCCTGTCCTTTAGGCTCTGATGTCCCTGTCCTTTTAGCCTCTGATGTCCTCTGTCCTTTTAGGCTCTGATGTCCCTGTCTCTGTCCTTTTAGCCTCTGAATGTCCCTGCCTTTAGCTTGATGTCTCTGTCTTTTGCCTCTGGTGTCCCTGTCCTTTTAGGCTCTGATGGCCCTGTCTCGTGCTTTTAGGCCTCGATGTCCCTGTCCTTTAGGCTCTGATGTCTCTGTCCTTTTAGCCTCTGGTTGTCACTGTCCTTTTTAGGCTCTGATGCCTGTCTCATGTGCTTTTAGATCTTGATGTCCCTGTTCTGTTAGCTTTTGATGCCTCTGTATGTACCTGTCTTTTAGCCTCTGATGTCTCTGTCCCTTTTAGGCTCTGATGTCCCTGTCTTGTCCTTTTAGGCTCTGATGTCCCTGTCCTATTAGGCTCTGATGTCCCTGTCTTTGTTCTTTTAGCTCTGATGTCGGTTGTCTCTGTTCTTTTAGCCTCTGATGTCCCTGTCTTTGTTCTTGTTAACCCTCTGATGTCCCTGTCCTTTTAGGGCTCTGTGTCCCTGTCTTCTGTCCTTTTAGCCTTGATGTCCTCTGTCCTTTTTAGGCTCTGATGTCCCTGTCTTTGTTCTTTTCTAGCCTCTGGTGTCTCTGTCCTTTTAGCTATGATGTCCCTGTCCTTTTAGGCTCTGATTGTCTCTGTCCTTTTAGCCTCTGATTGTCCCTGTCTCTGTCCTTTTAGCCTCTGATGTCCCTGTCCTCTGTGCTTTTACGGCTCTGGTGTCCCCTGTTCCTTTTTGGCTCTGATGTCTCTGTCCTTTTAGCTCTGATGTCCCTGTCTCTTTAGGCTCTGATGTCCCTGTCTCTGTGCTGTTAGCTCTGATGTTCCCGGTTCATTTAGGCTCTGATGTCCCTGTTCTTTTAGGCTTGGATTGTCCCTGTCTCTGTGCTTTTAGCCTCTGGTGTCCTGTCCTTTTAGGCTCTGATGTCTCTTTCCTTTTAGCCTCTGATATACTCTGTCCTTTTAGGCTCTGATTCTCCTGTCTCTGTCCTTTTTAGCCTTGATTGTCCCTGTCTCTGTTGCTTTTAGCCTCTGAATGTCCCTGTCCTATTTAGGCTCTGATGTCCCTGTCTCTGTGTTGCTTTTAGCCTCTGGTGTCCCTGTTCCTTTTAGGGCTTTGATGTCTCTGTCCTTTTAGCCTCTGATGTCCCCCTGTCTCTGTGCCTTTTAGCCTCTGGTGTCCCTGTCCTTTTAGGCTCTGAGTCTCTGTCCTTTTAGCCTTCTGATGTCCCTGTCTCTGTGCTTTTTAGCCTCTGATCCCTTGTCTCCTGTCCTTTTAAGCCTCCTGATTGTCCTCTGTCCTTTTAGGCTCTGATGTCCCTGTCTCTGTGCTTTTCGCCTCTGGTGTCCCTGTCCTTGTATGCTCTGTTTCTTTGTCCTTTTAGGCTTTCTGATGTCTCTGTCTCTGTTCTTTTAGCCTCTGGTTGTGTCCCTGTCCTTTTAGGCCTCTGATGTCCTCTGTCTCTGTCCTTTTAGCCTCATGAAATGCTCTGTCCTTTTAGGCTCTGATGTTCCCTGTCTTTGTTTTCCTTTTACCCTTCTGGTGTCTCTGTCCTTTTAGGCTCTGATGGTCCCTGTCCTTTTAGCCTCTGGTGTCCCTGTCCCTGTGCTTTTAGCCTCTGGTTTGTCCCTGTCCTTTTAGCCTCTGATGTCCCTGTCCTTTTAGGCTCTGATGTCCCTGTCTTTTAGGCCTCTGGTTGTCCCTGTGCTCTTTTAGCCTCTGGGTCCCTGTGCTTTTAGCCTCTGATGTCCCTGTCCTTTTAGCCTCTGATGTCCCTGTGTCCTTTTTAGCTTCTGATGTCCCTGTCCTTTTAGGCTCTGATGTCTCTGTCCCTTTTAGGCTCTGATGTCCCCCCGTCTCTGTCCTTTAGCCTTGAATTACCCTGTCTTTTAGGCTCTGATGTCTCTGTCCTTTTAGCCTCTGGTGTCTCTGTCCTTTTAGGCTCTGATGTCCCTGTCTCTGTGCTTTTAGGCCTCTGGATGTCCCTGTCTCTGTTGCTTTTAGGCTTCTGATGTCCCTGTCTCTGTGCTTTTAGCCTCTGGATGTCCCTGTCCTTTTAGGCTCTGATGTCTCTGTCCTTTTAGGCTCTGATTTCCCTGTCTCTGTCCCCTTTTAGGCTCTTGATGTCCCCGTCCTATTAGGGCTCTGATGTCCCTTGTCTTTGTCTCTTCTTAAGCCTGTGCTGATGTCCCTGTCTTCTGTTCTTTTAGCTTCTGATGTGTCCCTGTCTTTGTTCGTTTAACCTCTGATCCCTGTCCTTTTAGGCCTCTGATGTCCCTGTCTCTGTCCTTTTAGCCTCTGATGTCTCTGTCCTTTTAGGCTCTGATGTCCCTTGTCTTTTGTTCTTTTAGCCTCTGTGGTCTCTGTCCTTTTAGGCTCTGATGTGGTCCCTGTCCTTTTAGGGCTCTGATGTCTCTGTCCTTTTAGCCTCTGATGTCCCTGTCTCTGTCCTTTTAGCCTCTGATGTCCCTGTGCTTCTGTTGCTTTTAGGCTCTGGTGTCCCTGTGTCCTTTAGCTTCTGATGTTCTTCTGTCCTTTTAGGCTCTGATGTCCCTGTCTCTTTAGGCTCTCATGATTGTCCCTGTCCTCTGTGCTTTAGCCTATGGTGTCCCTGTCCTTTTTAGGCTCTGATTGTCTCTGTCCTTTTAGCCTCTGATTGTCCCTGTGCCTTTAGGCTCTGATGTCCCTGTCCCTCTGTCCTTTTAGCCTCTGATGTCCCCCTGTCTCTGTCCTTTTAGTTTCTGATGTCTCTGTCCTTTTAGCCTCTGATGTCTCTGTCCTTTTAGCCTCTGATGTCTCTGTCCTTTTAGCCTCTGATGTCTCTGTCCTTTTAGCCTCTGAGGTCTCTGTCCTTTTAGTTTCTGATGTCTCTGTCCTTTTAGTTTCTGATGTTTCTGTCCTTTTAGGCTCTGATGTCTCTGTCCTTTTAGTTTCTGATGTCTCTGTCTCTGTCCTTTTAGTTTCTGATGTCTCTGTCTCTGTCCTTTTAGTTTCTGATGTCTCTGTCTCTGTCCTTTTAGCCTCTGATGTCTCTGTCCCTGGCCGATTCGAAGCTGAAGAGTGAGCTGAGTATCGTTCTGAACGCTCTGGGCAGTAACAGCTCACTGACCCGGGTGGATATCAGTGGAAACGGGATGGGTGACCTCGGGGCAAAGATGCTGGCCAAAGCTCTGCAGATTAACAGCAAGCTCAGGTGAGTTCAGGACTTGGAGACAAGGGTGACTGATTAACCCCATCATTTCTGAATGTATTATAATGAAGCAAAAAATATTTTTGCACAATGAAATTGTTTAGAGGATCAAAATAGTGCTTCAGTTGCAAGAATACTAAAATGACCTAAAGTGGGTTTTTCTGGTAACACATTCTGTAGCCTGACTCCATTTGGCATAAACAGGACTGAAAGGCTCAAGGTTTGAGTTGAACAATGTTAGATTTGAATATTTCTAAATAGCACTTCTAAAAAGACCTAAATCTAAAACAGCTGCATATGTGTTTGTGATTGTTTCCCTTTGTTTTAAATGTATTTTAATGTTGTTGTTTCTTTAACTGAAAGTCTTTGGTACAAGCCCTGTTTTTGATTTTTTAACTTTTGCATTTACCTATGTTTACTGTACATCCTTGTGCAAATTTTTTTGTTTTAATTGAAAATACATATTTTAGATCTGTGCTACAAGAAAGTGATGGAAAAAATGTAACAGGGCAAAATGTTAAATAATTTTGTTAGTAACAAATTGCTTTATAGCCTTTTTACGCTGAGATGGCAATAAATTATAACCTTAGTTGCAGATGATATTGAAATATTTAATGCGATGATTTAAATCGGTATAAATTTAGCAATGTCTCTTCGTTTCTGCAGGACGGTCATCTGGGACAGAAATAACGTCAGTCCGCAAGGTCTTCAGGACGTGGCTGCAGCACTGGAGAAGTATGTAGACGCGTGTGTGTGTGTGTGTGTGTGTGTGTGTGTGTGTGTGTGTGTGAGAGTTCTTAATTCAAGTTCTTAAGTCAAATCAGCTTTATTTCTATTGCTCTTTTACCAATGGAGCTTTGTCTCAAAGCAGCTTTACTATTTTAGATTATCTTCTAATATCTAGAACCAATCCCAAATTGAAAATCCCTAAACATTATAAGAAAGAAACCTTTGGACTCGAAAAGGGAACTTCGTGAGCATCCTAGATGTTATGTGTAAGAATGCTATGCATTTTTCATATACTTCCATACCGGTGCGTAGCAGAAACACAGCTCTAACAAACAGGCAGCAAATTACATCATATTTTTCGCCACTACGAGCGCTGCTGAGCTCTGAGTAGAATTACATCACCGAACAGCATGCTGGGTAAATCTTGCTAGACATGTAGCATAACATACATCAAACCTGGAAACAGTCTGTTAAAAGCTGGGAATGGCTACGTCAGAGCCTTACCAAGCTTAAAGAGCAGAACTGGATTATAAAGTGAGATCGGAGATGCGAAAGAAGAACCCCATTATGAACGCAGTAACTCTGGAGACTGATTCAGAGTAATCATCGTTCATCGTCATCGTTCAAAGTTTCAGGCACTCGAGGGTTTGTTTGCTGACATGATGAGGAGGAAGCGTGTTAGATTTCGGCTGTGTTTTGAGTGCTACTTGCTACTTCAACTACATGGGCTCCCTCAATACTGCATTACTGATGATGGACTAGGGACACTACTAAGGGGTCAGTTATCCATTTTGACCACAACCTTGTCTCTGGCATGGAAACGTTTACAGCGTGCTGCTTGGATTACATACATGGCTAAAATAAGCCGGGAAGGATCAATTCCCAAAATGTTTGGAATAATGGATGAAATGAGACATGACAGAAATTTTTGGCCATGCCGCCCAGCCCTAGTAAGAAATAAACTGTGTTATCAAATTAATAAAATTATAGTAATAGTTTAAATAAACCAAAACTAAATACATATTAACAGGGAGAACATGTTTAGAAATATACTAATTAAAATAAAATAACAGATGAGGTTTAGTGCATTACAGTTAATTGTATGATCAAATCTGTCTTATTCTAACGACTAACTGGTGTTGGTAGGGGCACACGACTGGGGTTCTAGGATTCCAATCCTAAATTTCCAAAGTGCCACTGCTGAGCCCTTAATCACAGCCCTCGAATTGTGCAAGGTACGATTGTATCAGTTGTACACAGCTCTGGATAAGGGCATGCGTTGAACGCTGTAAATGTTCTGTAAATCTAAGCCTTCATTACACTGATACCAATCTGTTCCATGATGAGTGTTTATACTTTAGCAGTTGTGTTAACCTTCCGTCAAGTAAGTAAATGCCGTTTGACCCAGGGGGCGCCAACACATTCAGCATAAAGCTATTCTTATTTGATTTTGGATCATGTACTGCAATCTCCCTTCCCTGTGTGTGTGTGTGTGTGTGTGTGTGTGTGTGTGTGTGTGTGTGTGTGTGTGTGTGTGTGTGTGTGTGTGTGTGTAAATAAAGCAGGAGTGTTTGTAATAAAGCCCTGTTGTTTGAGCCGCAGTGATGTACAAAGACCTGACCTTGACCTGCAGGAGCTGGTTTATGATGATAAATGTCTGTAATATCGCAGAGGGACTTTGTATTCCCGACAGTACATCGGTATCCCCCTGCACTCCCTCACACTATACTGTGTGTATATACAGTGCTGTGCAAAAGTCTTAGGCCACCATTAGATGTTGTTTTAGCAATGCTATAATGACCAGATGTCTCATACTGTCCACGACTGGGCCCAAAAATTTCACATTCAGGTTTGCAAGTCCATAATCCTCTTCCACAAAAGTGGTTTCTGGGCTGCTACCCTTCCAAACAATTCCTGATCAAGCTTCTTCAGACTGTTGAAGGCTCAACTTGGCATCCCGATGAAACTATGTTTGCAGGTGTCTTTATACAGATAGGCTTTCTCCTCAGCAGCCATTCAGTGGTGTGATGAGTGCAGCTGGATACACATTGGTGTGCTTGGAAGTAGCAACAAAAATACTAGATCGTGTCTGGCTTGGGTCCTCATAGATTTGGATTCGAGTTTGTGTTCTTGTACATAGTGGGTGTCTTAACCAATCAGAAGCAAGTATTGTCTGTGGGATAAATGTGTATATACTCCACTGTTTGTATCATAGTGTAGATGAACTTGTCGAATTTTTGATATTTATGTTGGTGTTCTCCCTTCCCCCATTTACCGTGTAATTATGGGTAATTTCCCCTGACACGGATCAAAGTCTTGCTGGAAGAACATCCTCCTCCCATCGACACACACACACACACACACACACACACACACACACACACACACACACACACACACACACAGTGTGGCAAGTCAAATCCCTAAGGGTTTTTTTACATGGGCTGCTGATTCTGTATTCATACAGTCTCTCTCTCTCTCTCTCTCTCACACACACACACACACACACACACACACACACACACACACACACACACACACACACACACACACACACTCCTAGCTAATGATTGTTGATGTTCCAATGGCCCATTAACATCAGTATCAGTCTCATGTCAGTCCTGTACCCCCGTATTATGTAGGTTGTGACATTGTGTAGGTTGTGCTTCCACACCTTCATTCATAAAGATGTTTTGTGTATGAATTAAATCTTCCAATAAATCCATTCCCATTACAGGCTGCACTCTCATCCTTTGTGCATAATTATGCTGTACAAGTCAAACGCACCCGAGCATGCCTGCGTTGTCCCGACTAATTTGACTGACTGGATTGTTATTTCATGCCAATTTTCCTCTTCATCATGCTGTAATGTTAATGAGGTTATACCTGTGTAACGGACAGTGTCTGGTCTCATATACAGCGCTGTGCAAAAGTCTTAGGTCACCATTGGATTAGAGATACCATTGTTTTAGCAATGCTTTAATGACCCTATATGGTTATTTCTCAGTCTCTTTATTAGAATATAACCAAAATACAGGAAACGTGTAAACAGTATTAAAAAGCCAAAAGGAAAATCAGCTTCTGCAGGTTTCAGTGGTGGGTATTTAGTGTTTTCCCTTCGTACACTTGAGCAGCATCTGGCAGCTTCATCGGGATGCCAAGTTGACCGTTCTAGAGTCTGAACAAGCTTGATCAGGAATGGTCTTTTTGGAGAGGTAGCAGCCGTGAAACCACTTTGTAAGGGACGTCACGCTAAATTCTGACTTTGCCCGCAGAAGCCATTTTTGTACAAACTGTTTGTCTGTATTCTAATAAAAGAGACTAAGATCTAATTATATATGGTACATTATACAATACAGTATGTATATGTATTTTTTGCTAAAACAACAAGAGTGGTGGCCTAAGACCTTTGCACAGCACAGTAAATAAACACAATGTATTAACTGCCTTTTTAAAAAAATGATCCTTCTCCTGCAGGAACTTCACCATCCGCTTCATGCCCATCCCAATCATTGACGCGTCTCAGGCTCTGAAGGCGAGTCCGGAGAAAACCGAGGATGCACTAATGAGGGTGAGAACGATCGAGTTTAACTGTAATACTGTGACACAACGTTACCATGCTTAGATCTTTATCCTGAAAAAAGACGCACAAGTTGAGGTAACCAATGTGCATTACAGGATTATGTAATCATATGTTCATCGGTAAGAAAAGTTTCGTAAGAGTAGTTTAATAATAAATGACATTTATATAGTGCTTTTCAAAGACCCAAAGACGCATACAATTAAAAAGAACATGCAAGAACTAACACCAGACATGGTGTAAGTGACAAAACAAATAAGAGTGACGTTAGGATCAGGATAGGCCATAAGAATCAGGACAATGGGAGGTTGTAGGCAAGAGAGAAGAGTAGTTTGAAGTATAGTTGTCACTACTCTTTGTGATGGTCTTCAACATTGTGAGTCCAGCATGGGATTTGAACCCAGGTTCTCAGGAACTGCTCTGTCCTGAAACTTGGCACTTACAACCAAACCACAAGAAACTCATACCATATACAGCTCTGACGCTGTCATTTTGAAAATTTAGCAAATTAATTTAAAAAGAAAGACTAAAATTTGCTCTAAAAACTAAGAGCTCTGGGTTCCTCCCATTTCTCTTGATCGTCTTTGAGATGTTTCTAAACCCTGAACCCTGTAGTAAATTCATTTTATTGGACATGATTTGGAAATACACACACCTGTCTATCTAAGGTCTCACAGCTAACAATGGATATCAGAGCAAAAACCAAACCATGAGGAGGAAAGAACTGCCTGTAGAGCCCAGAGACAGGATTGTGTGGAGACATCTGGAGAAGGTTAGAAAAACCAATCTGCTGCACTGAAAGTTCCCCAGAGCACAACGGCCTCCATAATTCCTTAAATGGAACAAGTTTGGAACGACCAGGACTCTTCCTAGACCTGGACACCACACCAAACTAAGAAATAGGGCGAGAAACGCCTTGGTAAGAGAGGAGACCAAGGACCCAATGGTCACTCTGGCTGAGCTCCAAAGATCCTGTGTGCAGATGGAAAAACTTCCACCATCACTGCAGAACTCCAATCTGGACTTTATGGTATTTTGATCAGGGCATGTCACAGATATTTCATTAAGACTCCAGAGAGCTATTAACTTGTGTAATATCAGTGTATGTTATTGAGTTTGTGTATTAAGATGATGTGTAACTTTTGTTCATTTAGAAGGTCAACAAATCATGCCCTTTGAATAAGAGTACACACATGTTTATAGACAAGTGACCAAACCCGAGCTGCACAGGCTGTTCAGGCTGTTTTTCTATATAAAGTTTTTGAGGACCTGAGCAGAGCAGAGCTTTTTCTTTTCCCTCAGATGGAGAACTACCTGTTCAGGAACCACGAAACCCGCAAGTACGTCCAGGAGCAGGCCTACCGACTTCAGCAGGGCATCGTGACCACCACCACCCAGCAAGTAAGAACTTCTAATGCTATCTGATGTAGAATTGTTTGTTTCTTTGACACGGGTAATGCTATTACAGGTATGCGCCGTTTAAGAATTATAAAAGGAAATAAAAGTCTGTCTTACATTAGTCTAATTCACGTCTGAATGACAGAAAACTAGTACAGTCATACCTTGGCACTTGACCATCTCAGACCTCGTCGGATTCGGTTCTCGATGCATTTTGACTATGACAAATTTGGGACATGGGATCCCGAATCAGTCTCACAATCTCTCGCTCAGTGCGGATCTCTGCTGTTTCTCATGTTTTCTTTATTTTTACATCTACAGTACTGTATTTTAGTGCTAATAAATCACCATGGGTCCTAAGATGGTTAGTGATAACAGCCAACCAAAAGCAAAACAGGAACTGAATCCTCCAGTACATGGACTGAGTTCACCAATAGACTGTTTTGCTTTTACTTTTCCCTTTCAGTACATAACTCACTAAATTACATGAGATATTCAACACTTTACTATAAAATAAGCTTTGCGTTAATGATTTTGGGTGACTGTAGGTTAATGTAAGTGTTCATGTGAAATCGGCTCCTCTATGATACAGTACAGACTATATTAAACTCATCAGTTCATGATATATGTATCTTATGATGGATTTGTTGAACATATCCCCATCATAAATCAGGGAGCTCCTGTACAATTTACATTATTCCTCATTTGGAACACTTTCTCAGTACTCATCATTTTCTTCACGACGAGCCTTCTGGAACGAATTAATTGCGAGTACAAAGGTACCACTGTACGAGGGAACCCTTGCGACACCTGCTGACAGAAAACAGAATCGCAGTCTTGAAAGGCATGGAACCGTATCGTTTCATTCTCGTTTTTGGGACGTGTTTCAAGTTTTATAAAATATCCAAAGATAAGAATAACTGTAGATTACTGTACTAAATGTTTTCATATTGAGTTTTAATTAATAGTTGTTAAAAAAAGCACAGTGGTTGTGTACGAAGTATTTCAACTACTACATGACTATGGTAATGTAATGGCCGGTCAACATAGTGTTTCACAGAACATAAAGTGAACGTATTCGGTGTGTACTGCCGTTTAGAGATTGCCTTTTATTCCAGTTCCATCTGGTCCTTTGCTTGGTCGTTGGGCGTTTTCACACCTGAAAGTCCGAAATAAGGTTCATGTTTTTGTTATATTGTACACGTTTGGTTCGGTTAGTTTAGGTTTCACACTGCAGTTTATCGAGCGCACTAAAGAAAAGCGGGTCTGCGTTTGAGTGAACCATCCAACAAATTGTTTACACACTGCAAATGAACCAGACTGTGCTTCAGTTCATCAGAACTAATACTACCTCTTTTGGTCTAACCAAATTTTGGTACTTTCACACTTGCTATTTAATTACAACTGATACAATCTTACAATCCAAGCCATTGTGAATTAAGGTTCTTGCTCAAGGAACCAACCGTGGCAGGATGGCAGAGGTTGGGTTTGAACCCTGGACCTTTTGATCCATAGTCCAGTACATATTCTGGTCCATAGTCCAGGTTTATTCAGCGTCAAGCTTTAATGTCTCTTTGTGTGAACTGTTGTTTCTGTCCAGATGATCGACCGGATATGTGTGAAAGTCCAGGACCATCTCAACTCTCTGAAGAACTCTGAGCAGGACGCCATCCTGGAAGACGTCAAAGTGGCAGAGAACCTGATAAAGGATGCCAGGAACTCCAAAACGGTAAGATAAAATAAAATGCTTTTCTGCACAGAGATTGAGTGTTAACGCTTTATTATTCTCGGTAAATGAGATATTTGGGGTTTTTTGCTTTAGCACAAGTAGACACTATCAAGAAAAAGATCAAAAAGTGTGCTAGATACAGGAGTTGCTTATGATAATCGAGCCTATGGTTGTTGGAGAGGTGAACCCCACCCAACCTGCAGATAAGCTGCTCAGATTGACTGCTGTGCCATTATATTGCTCTGACATCATCAAACGTGGGTGATTTTGAGTACACAGGAACCAGGTAGCGATTTCCCAATGGGAGTGAATACATTTAGGGCTCCTGTTACCTGAACGTTTACCTGTAACTGTTTAACCGGGTTTAACGTTGATTTTCTTTTTCCGTCCCTAGCTCTTGCCCAACCTGTACCATCTGGGTGCAGCGTCCCGTGAGGAGCTGAACGGTTCCACTGTTGGTCCGATCCAGGAGAAGCTGGACTCCATGGCTGGAGAAGTGGCTCAGGTCATGGACGAGCAGCTCCAGGTAACATTATCTCAGCAGATCGTTAATGCTGATACACCACAGATGTGAGATCGGTGTATATTTCTGGATTTCTTCTCTGTATTTCTCTGGTGCTTATCCCCAGAAAACCAGTCCAGGCATTACCATTTCTGCTCTCGCATTCTGTAACAAGTTCATTTCCCAGAGGAGATCAGCGGTGTCTTGTCTTATCTTAACATGTATAAAATACACTCACTGACAAAAAATACCTCACCAAGAGGGAGTTGGAATCGATTGAAACTTATGTATGAATGTAATGATGATGTATGTAAGTGATTACAATGTTGGCGCAAAAGGATAAGTTTATTTTGGAAAATTGTACAACTGAAAGGAGGCTCTAGTTACCCTCTTGGGCCGCCTCTAGCCTGGATACAAGATGAGATATGGTTGATCATGGAGGTATACAGGTTCTATATGGTATCCTGTAGCACATTTGCCCACAGATGTTAAAGCTGTTCCTGTAGATCCTGCACACCCGTAGGTTGCTGAAGTCGGCGTCATAGCCAGACACACACATGCCCAAATGGCGATAAATCTGGCAACCGGGTAGGCCATGGAAGTGTTACAATCTGATGGAGACGTTCCTTGGAATCCCTTGCTGGTGTGGGGGAGCATTATCCTGCTGAAACATGCCATGAGAGACCCAACACGTGGTAGCAGGGGATCAGGATGTCACTGCCCAATATCGCTGAACGGTAGTTTGCCCCTCGTATCACTACTAGGGGGGGGATGACGACTGTTCAAATGTGATGGCTCCATTCCATTGCACCCCCCCCCGCCCCTTCTTCTTCTCCCATTTTCTCTTCCCTCTTCTTTCTACCATCTCCCTTACTCCCTTCCCTCGATCCTCGGCATTCTTCCACTACCCCCCCTCCCAAGCAGTGCCCTCCTCAGACTAGATCTTCACCCACCAGCAGTTGGGGGCAGAGTGTGTTTGCTCAAAGCACAGGAGGACTGACAGATAAACCCCGAGGCCTCCATACTCGAAACACGACTATCATTGGAACCCAAGAAGAACCTGGATTCATCGCTACTAAAGACGATACGGTTCCAGTCCGTATCAGTATAGGTTTCTCGGTTTCATGACACCACTGCAAACGAAGTGATGGTTGTCATGGATGTCAATGCGCCAAGACACGCAATTGGCCACTGTGACAACAGGTCCGGGCACAGGGACAGGGTGTGTAGTGGACGGTGCCCCCGTGTATGGATGGTGGATAATGAAACTGTGGGAGCTTCACTTTTTGGTCGTGGAGCTGCACTGCAAGGTATGGACGTCCTTCTATCGCTTTGACTACACGTCAGTAACTTGGGCTCATTCTGCCACTCTAGTGTATTGGAATCTATTTAAAGCACCAAGCTTTTCATTCCTCAGCCTTGAGCCAAAAATTGCATTTGAAAGCTGACGGGCCAGACAGACGTTCTGCCCACCAGAAAAATCCAAGTGCACTTTAGGACCGCAGGGTTTAAAGCAAACGCATGTCAAACTGTTTTGGACATGCTAGAGAGGACGGAAAGGATTTTTTTTACCAGCCTGGTTTTGAGCAGTTTAATCATCCTGACACGATTGAACCCGCACTGAATATAAACGCACCGCTGCGTGTGAGGGCAAACCGTGAGCACGCCGGGGATTTGGGTTTTTCTTTTCGCTCGAGTGCTGGAGAACTCTCTGAAATGCTAAATAGGACCGGACGAAAATAAACGCGCATACGCATACGGGTGGATGGATGGGTTTTAGTTGGATGGTGTTCTTGGGCGTTGTGCTAACATGAGGTAATGGCTACTAATAATATCACTGGAACTGTGGCGGCATAGGGCTTAAGGTACTGAACTGTCCAGAATGTCCACGGTTCAAGCCACAGCACTGGCAGGGTGGAGCTGAGCCCTGTGACGAGGCCTGTGACTGACAGCTGCTTGAATTGTGTAGATGGTACCAGTTGTAAGTCACTGAATACGGATTATGGAAATGTAGATATTAGACCGATTAAAACTAAAAACTACATTTTAGCAGGTGAAATAATCTTATATTGAAGCAGAAAATCTTTTTTCTCTAAGAATTGTCTTATAAAGCACTGAAAGTATAAGATTAATTTTCTCTTTTTTTATTTTTTTTATTTTTTATTTTTTATTTTTTAGAGTTACCTTGATCACCCTCACATATAAACTGTAATGTATTTTAAGTAATCACAAAGTGAAATAAACACAAAAGCACAAACTAAGCGCAAAAAGTCACAGATCAAGTTATTCTCATTATTTCCTGAATTTAAGATATCAAGGCTTTTTCACTTGATTTAAGAATTAGTATTATTATTGCTTATTTTAAGAAATATTTACCCCATTGACAGATTTATTTTTTTATTTTTATTTTTTTTGCTTAATATGAACATTTTCATCTAATTTCTGATATTTGATATATTTTATATTCTAATACATCACACAACAATCTTGGTAAGTGAAATGGTCTTATATCAAGGCAATAAATATTATTTTTGTTTCCCCGATAAGAACTTTTTGTCTTACAAGGCGCTCGTGTGAGAATATTGTGCTTATTTTTTAAAAAGAATTACCTTGATCACCCTCACTTCATAATTTTACATTATTTTAAGTAAATTAGGCCTCAAATTAAGCACAAAAAGTCACCAGTCAAGTTATTCAGATTTTTCTGTCTGAATTGAGATAAAATCAGGGCTTTTTGCTTGAAATAATAATAATAATAATATTATTATTATTGCAGTTTATTTTAAGAAATCTTAAGTAAAATTGGCTTATCCCATTGGCAGTTTTTTTTTTTTTTGTTGCTTAATATAGGATTTTTATCTCATTTCTGTTACATTATTTTCTATTTTTTGTAAGTTGAGTTTTTGCAGTGTATCAGGGCAATAAATCTTTTTTTTTTTCTCTCTGATAAGAATTTTTCTCTTGCAAGGCACTCAGAGTGTGAGAATATTTTGCTTGTTTTTTTTTTTTTTTAGAAGAATTACCTTGATCACCCTCACTTCATAATTTTACCTTATTTTAAGTAAATTAGGGCTGAAATTAAACACAGTCACCAGTCTTAATAAGAATAAGTTATTCTTACTCTTTTGTTCTAAGTAAAAATATCAGGGCTTTTCACTTGATTCAAGTGAAGAATTATTAGTATTATTATTGTTGTTGCTTATTTAAAAAAAATCTTACTAAGTAAAATTTGCTTACTCCATTGGCAGATTTATTTATTGTTTAATTTTCTTGCTTAATGTAAGCATTTTCATCGAATTTTATATCTTATATTTTATATCTATATCTTTTTGTAGTTTTTGTAAGTTTATCTTATTGTCTTAGCTAGTGAAATAGTCTTGTATCAAGGCAATAAATCTTATTTTTCCCTGTTAAGACTTTTTTTTTTTTTGTCTTACAAGGCTCTCAGTGTGAGAATATTTTGCTTATGTTTTTTAGAAGATTTACCTTGATCACCCTCACTTAATAACTTAACCTCATTTTAAGTGATTTAGGGCTCAAATTTCAGTACAAAATTCACCGGTCAAGATATTCTGATTCTTCTGTCTGAAGTTAAAATATAAAATCACTTGATTTCACTTGATTTAAGTGAAGAATTATTATTATTATTTTTATTATTATTATTTTATTATTTATTATTATTATTGCTTATTTTAAGAAAAAAAATATTCTGCAGTTTAGGTGGGTGTACTGCAAAAATAATCTTAGAAATGAAATTATTTTAAATGAACAAATTTTATTTTTTTTCTCTAAGTATTTTTGCCTTGCAAGGCACTGAAACTGAGAATATTTTGCTCATTGTTTTTAGTAGTAGTACCGTATTTTTCGGACCATAAGGCGCACTTAAAATCCTTTAACTTTCTCAAAAATCGACAGTGCACCTTTAAATGCGGTGCGTCTAATGTATGAATTAATTCTGGTTGTGCTTTCTGACCTAGAACCGATTGTAGATGGTACACGGCGCTCATAAATCTGTCAAAATGTTTTAGCACGGCCTTGGTAAGTTACGAAGCTTACGGCCACCGTAGTGCGCAGCATCACAGAGTAATACGGTATGTGCTTCAGCATTAGGGTACGTGCATTCATTCATTCATTTATTTTCGAAGCGGATTTCAAACACAACGCTATCGGTCACACAGTACAACATGGTCATAGAGCAGCTGCGAGAGAATTCAACATTAACGAATCAATGGTACGGAAGTGGAGG
>JAJAGP010002994.1:0-89035 GCA_025084515.1 Ancistrus triradiatus
CGATGTGGTATACAGATATTAGGTAGAAAATATTGAAGTATTTCATTACTTTTTATCCCATCACTGTGTGTGCTGAAGTCACAGGAAGGCCTGTTTATCAGCATTTGTCCTACTTACTGTACTGGTGTGCTCAGTTGTGTGAATAAAGCTGGCCTCTGTGTTCACCCCATACAGATCTTTATGAAATATGGCCGACAGCGCTGGAAGTTGCGTGGGCGGATTGAGATCAATGGAAAGCAAGTGTGGGACAGTGAGGATATGGTCTTTCTTCCGCTCATCACCGAGTTTCTTTCAATAAAGGTACAGTCTTAAGTGCGTGGTATCTTTTATATGATTAGATCGCTCCTTTTTTTCCTCTAGTGCTGTCTTTGTGCTGTTTTGTATAATCACACGCTGAATATACACACTATAATCATCTGTATATTCTTATTTATCTGTTGTTTAATGACTCACACAGTTCTCCTGAGACCTCTGGAGAGGCAGAAGGGAAAGGAGATGCCAAGAGAGAAACTGAGACAGGGAAGAAATAGAGTAGTGTTATGACATTTACGTAAGAGATACTAAAAAGCAATAGGATATGTTGTCACCTGGTCAGTGTAATGTCAGTTTTAAATTGCTCGTTTAAAAAGGGCTTTACTCCCACTTTTTCCTGGGCAGAGCACCGATCCAGCTGGAAGGCACCACCAGAACTTAAGCCTGATTCCCTGAAGTAGTGGGTTGGCAAATTAGACTGCTGCACCATCTGAAAACTATGTGCTGGTGCATGTTAAGCAAAAATGTATCAGCTTTTGTTTACAAATCCCAAATTAAGAGTGAACAGTTCTTGAACTGTTCCAGAGCAAGATTGACCCCCACCTCCTCACTGCCCTGCTGGCTTGTGCTCACATTTCGCTTCAAATGTTCTCCACCCGAGCACACTTGCATCAATACCATACTTTAATAAGGCATGTTCGCAAAAGCACAATGTGCTTTATGGTTGAACTTGCTGTGTGGCTTTTTTGGACTCGTTTTGGGTTCGCTGACACACATTCCTCTTAGTGGTGCTTGAAAGCTCTTCACAGCACACGTTTGTGGAAGTGTATCATGGCACAAACAAAGGAGATTTCTGAGGACCTCAGAAAGAGTTGTTGATGCTCATCAGGCTGGAAAATATTACAAAACCATCTCTAAAGAGTTTGGACTCCACCAATCCACAGTCAGACAGATTGTGTACAAATGGAGGAAACTCGAGACCATTGTGACCCTCCCCAGGAGTGGTCGACCAACAAAGATCACTCTAAGAGCAAGGCGTGCAATAGTTGGTGTGGTCACAAAGGACCCCAGGGAAACTTCTAAGCAACTGCTCTCCAAAAAGAACATTGCTGCTCGTCTGCATTTTCCTACAGATCACGTGGACAAGCCAGAAGGCTATTGGAAGAATGTTTTGTGGACGGATGAGACCAAAATAAAACTTTTTGGTTCAAAAGAAAAGTGTTATGTTTGGAGAAAGGAAAACACTGCATTCCAGCATAAGAACCTTATCCCATCTGTGAAACATGGTGGTGGTAGTATCACGGTTTGGGCCTATTTTGCTGCATCTGGACCAGGACGGCTTGCCATCATTGATGGAACATTGAATTCTAAATTATATCAGAGAATTCTAAAGGAAAATGTCAGGACATCTGTCCATGAACTGAATCTCAAGAGAAGGTGGATCATGCAGCAAGATAACGATCCTAAGCACACAAGTCGTTCTACCAAAGAATGGTTCAAGAAGAACCGTTAATATTTTGGAAATACCAAGTCCAAAGTCCTGTCCTTAATTCAATCAAAATGTTGTGGAAGGGTGTGAAGCGAGCAGAATCATGGGGTTACCTGGGGCATTAATGAGGTTTGATATTTGGGTTGACAAACATGCAAACATCTTCTTTTAGAAATATAGTGCTAAGTGGTGGGGAATAAATCCTGGAGAGGATTTCCTCTCCACTCTCTGATAGAGCTCAAAATCAGCGCTGTTATTTAAACCATAAGGAATAGTTTTCTCAGGCAAATTCTCTTCACGCTTTATTCAAAACATCTAGTTTTCATTTGGTACAATGAACAAGGAACAGCTGTCATAGATACCAGCTTGCTTGCTGTTTTTATTTACAACTGCTAGGGGAACTTGGGCTAAGAAATGCATGTTCCTCATTCAACCCCAATGTTCAGTAAAAAACAAATCATCTATGCAGGAAGTTGTTAGCTGAATGGTGATTAATCAAATATGAAACTCAAATTATGACTCTTTGGTTGTAATGGCAATTTAAAATCCTTCTTTTTTAGATTATTGCTCTAATTACATGGTCACTGGAATTCAGATTATGGAATGCATGCAGTTAGCAAGTGTGGCAAAGTAATAGTTTGTGTCCTTGTTGGATAAAAGCTGAATAATCCATGTTTGTTTGTCTAGGTGACAGAGTTGAATAGTCTAGCTAATCCCGACGTTGGTTGTTGGGAATGTCCTCCCTGTGAGACCAAAGACCTGTTGCAGAGCCCAGCCACCGGCCACTGTGTTGCCTGTAGACCATCAATGACCTGGGGACTCATTCAAACTCAGCCTGGGAGTTGCATGGAGTATGTTCTTGTTTTTTTTTTTTTTGTTCCCACAGTAGCTGTTCTTTTCCCCCCTCTTCCTCTCTCCACTTTCATTCCTCATTCCCTAATGTCTTAATAAGCTAAAGGTATATTTGATGAATGTGTTTGTGGGTTGGACCCCTTTTTGCCTTCAGAACTGCATTAATTCTTTGTGGCGTAGATACAACCAGGTGCTGTAAACATTCCTCAGAGATTTTGGTCCATATTGACATGATCGCAGTTGCTGCAGATTTGTCAGCTGCACATCCATGATGCAAATTTCCCGTTCCTCCAAAAATCCCTGAGGTGCTCTATTGGATTGAGATCTGGTGACTGTGGAGGCTATTTCAGTACAGTGAACTCCTTGTCATGTTTAAGAGACCAGTTCGAGATGATTTAAGCTTTGTGATTTAAGCGATGCTCTATTGGTATTTAGAGCCAAAAGTGTGGAACCAGAAAATATCTCCACATCATTACACTATCACCAGCAACCCGCATGGTTGGTAGAAGGCAGGATGGATCTGTGCTTTCATGTTGTTTATGCAAAATTCAGACCCTTCCATCCAAATGTCATAGTAGAAATCGTCCTATTTTGGGGATCCTGTATTGATTGTAGTTTCAGTTGTCTATTTTTAGCTAAAAGGAGTGGCACCTGGTGTGGTCCGACGTGTTGAGCATTCAAAGATGCTCTCATGCATATCTAGGTTGTAACAGGTGGTTATTTTGAGTTACCGGTACTGTTCCCTTTCTATCAGCGTGAACAAGTTTTTTTTATTTATTTATAAATTTTTTTTATCCAACGTCTGGCATCGACAACGGCCATTGATTTTGATTATGTCTACATGCCTAAATGTGTTGAGTTACCGTCATGTGATTGGTTGATTAAATATTTGTGTTAATGAGAAGTTGAACAGGCATTCCTAATTAAGTGGCCAGTCAGTGTGTCTATGTAGTATTTAATGGATTATGTAGGGATATGTCTACATTCCCATTATGATCTGCTCAGAAAAAACTTATTTTGTTTACATATGGTGTCAATGACATGTCTGTGTTGTCATATGAGAGATCCAGAAATGCAGCCTTAGTTGTCTGCTTTCTGCAAAGGTACCTTGTTTTAATTTTTTCTTTCATTACTCTGAAACTTCGTTAACTATAAGTTAGTGTGGTAGCAATGGACATTTTCACAATTCTGACAGATAGGTAAAATGACTACTAACATTTGTTCTGTTTTACTTTCTGTATTTGTATTGTTTGTTTCTTTTCCACCAGTCCATTTGACAAAGATGACCAGACCTCCACAGCCAGCACTGTGAACAAGGCGTCTACAGTGAACAAGCGTTTCTCCACTTATAACCAGAGTCCTCCAGATACGCCATCTCTGCGTGAACAGGCCTTCTATGTGAGTCTCTACCATCAAATAAGAATTACATTAAAATCTTAATGGGCTATTGAATTTTCTTTCAAATTTTCATTCAAATGACCCTTTAACTGTTTTAGGGCATCTCTAATGACTAATGACATCCCTAATGACATCCAAAGACTAAACTGTTAAACACATACTAAAAAAAATTTTTGAATCATTTATGGAAATTCACAATAATTAAAGGAAAAACAGTAATGTACTATTACGACCCTGTGTAGAGGGAAAGCCGTAACACTTAAGAGGATGTTATGATGGACCTGATACTTTTGTTTGAAGGAAGACAAAAATTGTATTGCTAGACAGTATTACAAACAACACGGAAGATCAGCCAGATGAAACAGAGACTTGACGAGTGAATGTGAACCTCTTTATATACACTCCCTGCCAAAAAAAAAGGTCACACTATTTTGTTGGACTGCGTTTAGCTTTGATTACAGCACACATTTGCTGTGGCATCGTTTCCACAAGCTGCTGCAATGTCACAACATTTATTTCTGTCCGGAGTTGCATTAATTTTTCCCCAAGATCTTGTATTGATGATGGGAGATTTGGACCACTGCGCGAAGTCTTCTCCAGCACATCCCAAAGATTCTCAATGGGGTTCAGGTCTGGACTGGTGGTGGCCAATCCATGTGTGAAAATGATGTTTCATGCTCCCTGAGCCACTCTTTCTCAATTTGAGCCTGATGAATCCTGGCATTGTCTTCTTGGAATACGTTCCTGCCATCAGGGAAGAACATTGATGGAATAACCTGGTCGTTCAGTATATTCAGGTAGTCAGCTGACCTCATTCTTTGGGCACATAATGTTGCTGAACCTAGACCTGCCCAACTGCAGCAACCCCAGATCATAGCACCGCCCCCACAGCCTTGTACGGTAGGCACTAGGCATGATGGATGCATCACTTCAGCCGCCTCTCTTCTTACCCTGATGCGCTCATCACTCTGGAACAGGGTAAATCTGGACTCAGACCACATGTTCTCCTTCCATTGCTCCAGAGTCCAACCTTTATGCTCCCTATCAAATTTTTGCCGGTTAGCCTCACTGATAAGTGCTTTTCTTAAGGCTTCACAGCTGTCGCAATTCCTTGTTCCCTTCGCATTGTGCGTGTGGAAATGCTCTTACTTTCTCCATTAAACATATCCCTGAGTTCTGCTGTTGTTTTTCTACGATTTGATTTCAACAAATGTTTAAGTGACCGCCGATCACAGTCATACAACATTTTTTTCCGACCACATTCCTTCCTCGAAGATGTTTCCCCACTGTCCTTGCCCTTTTTAATAATGTGTTGGACAGTTCTGAATCCAATTTTAGTAGTTTAAGCAATATCCTTAGATGTTTTCTCTCCTTGGTTCATGCCAATAATTTGACCCTTCTGAAACAGATTAACGTCTTTTCCACAACCACAGGATGCGTCTTTTGAAATGGTTGTTTAATTAATGAGAAGCTACTTGCTGCATCAGTTGGGGTTAAATCACTTGTTGCCAGCTGAAACATAATCACCAATGCAGTAATTATCCGATGGGAGGCTCTTACCTATATGCTTAGTTAAATCCAGGTGGTGACCTTTTTTTTGGCCAGGCAGTGTATTTTTAGTTGAGAAACAATATACCGGAAATGGGGGCACAAAGAAAAGTACTACTTACAGTAGGACAGGCACATAATGCATTTACAGCTTGTTACAAATAAACAACAGAAGGTCATGCACACAAACGCGAGTAACTTGCACAAAACAGTCTCTAAACACATCAGCCATGTTAGAATAGTCTCTAGCCCAAACTTGAGCTAACAAGCAAGCGAGAACACGACCGGTATTCACAGCTTTCGAGTGAATAACAGACTTCTGCTCTTAAACTTGTAATTGTTTACAGCCGCAATGTTCAGAGTTAAAAGTGGGATTTTGATTTCGTATTATAATTAAGACCTTGGCCAATTTTGGCAAACGGATGTTGATCAGACAGTCGTTAAACTGTACACACCTGTATATGTGATTCAATATCATGGTAACTGTATAAATCACAATAGTCATTTTTATCAAATATATTTTTTATTATATAATTTTATTATATAATGTGTTGGTTAATCCCAGTTAATTAATAAACTGAGACTTAAGTAACTTAATCACATGAAAATATTTGTTTGGATATAGTTTGTAAACCTATTAACAGACATGCAGTGTTTCATGTAGTATATAAAACACAACCTTAAAATAGCAGCAAAGACAGTGATGGGTATAAACTACAGTATTTGCCATTATAAACAAGGGACCTTGTGTATACCTCGGATACTTTCCAAGCATTTTGATTCGCTTCCTGACCTCCCCTTTTTGAACTGTGTAAATCATTTGTAACAAATATGAGACACAATGGCATTTGTCCTGTTCTTGTATCTCAAAAATTTCTTGTCATTGGGAGTCATGTTAGCAAAAGTTAAAGTTTTTCTGCTCACTGTTGGATTTTGTAAAACCAAACCTTATCCACACACCAGAAGTCGTTTCCCCCTTTAATCACAAGTTCCTTGTCTTCAGTTGTTTGTGAGGAGTCCTTCTCATTGAGGTACAGTGCTGTGGTATAGCCAAATCTCTACCGACAGACCTTTTTCCACCACCACACAGTATACTCTGTTATCAATGAACTGCCCAACTGTCTAGGCCACAAGTTGTTGACGCAGATCGCACATTGTGATTTTGCTGTACACTCTGATCACAATATGCTTTGTGGTACACAGGCGATGACTCAGTTAATGCTTGGCTTTCAGTAATTTAAACAAACTGAATTTATTTTAATTGCCGGTTCCATGCTAAACTTAGGGTTTGTGGTCCAAATGCTTACAAAATACAATTAAAAGGGATTGCATTTTGTGGTAGTCATCAACAAATGCTGTATTATATAGCTCTAGATTATAATTCCTTCAAAGCATAGCACGAGTTAGATCATAAGGCCTCTGTCAACGCGCTCATGCAAGTCAAACTTATTAGGGCTCTTCATACACTGTAACATGTCAATGCTGTTACCTTTAATCACTCTGCTGATCTTCACGTCTCTGATTCTCAGTGTAAATAGTTTGTTCAGGGCTAAGTAAGTTTATCTTTGGGAGTAGTCATAGAGTCCTAGTGAAAACCACTTCTTAGTGTTTTCTTTTTTTTATATAATGCTGTGATACAGTCCGTCCCACGGAGTTTGCATTCCAAGCAGTGCTGGTCACTCTTGGACGTGTTCCGGGATACACTGGCCGAGAAACTGTCTCAAGCCCACAGCTGTGGCGATGTCTCCTCCATCGGCTTCGGAATGTCTCGCGCCCACAGCCATGTAAGTGCTGCAAGGCGCTAGCCGTGAGTCGATACGGATAGTACACTAGTTTGCATGGCACGGGTAGCGTGGTATGTCTAGCAGGTAATTAGTGTAACTTGTAGTTTTGCATGACTTTAGTGAGTTCTCCAGTCAACAGTGGCCGAGAAGCGATCGAAGCTTCGTAGACTCTCGTAGTTGTAGCCTGTCCTAGTAGGATAATGTAGGATTCCTTAGCTTGCTGCAAACTGCAGATTTTAGCACTGTAGTATATTGTAGTACTGATGCAACTTGTATGATCTCTCTCTCTCTCCCTCTCTCACACACACACACACACACAAATATAAAATTTCAGTTTTGCATCCAGAGATCGCAATTCTTATTTTGTGGTCTGACAGAGTGGCTGCAGCAGAAGCTAATTAGAGGGACTCAGCAGTGTATTTAGCTGCCTGGGCCCAATGCCAGCCTCCACTCAGTCTGCATGGAGCACTGGGAGAATGATCACTCTAATGCCAGATGACAGAAGCCATACTATCCCTTTGCCACATATTCACTCCTTCCTTTCTTCCTCTCTCCTTCTGCTCATTCCTGTTATATAAAGTAATCCAAAGTGACACTATTCATTTAAAGCATAATTATTATGTTGGGTAAGTCCATGCCTGGGGCAACATTTTAATGGTATTAAAGTTATTTAAAGTCATTTTGAACATTCAACTAACTGAACAGCAGGGGAGTGGGAGGTATTTGAATATAAGTACAGTGGTACCTCGGTTCCCGTCGTTAATTTGTTCCAGTTGTCTTGTTGAGAACCTGAAAATGAGAACCAAGCTAATTTTTCCCATAAGGAATAATGTAAATTGAATTAATCCGTATCAGACCCCCAGAAAATCCACACTATATAATGAATGGAGATGTATTGGAGATGTATTGTGCAGGTGCTCTCTGATTTATGATGGGGATATGCTCCGACAAATCAGTCATAAGTTAATGCAACATGAACTGAGGGGTTTGTTTGGTAGAGCATTCTATACTGTATCACAGAGGAGCCTATGATAAGTAATGATACGTTAATGTTTAAAACACGTTAACCTACAAGTTGGCCAAAATCATTAACACAAAGTTTGTTTTATAATAAAGTGTTGAAAAATCTCATGGAATTTAGTGAGTAATGGATTGAAAGTGAAAGTAAAAGCAAAACTCTTTCTCTGTTGGTGAACTTGAGGTGCTAGCATAACTGCAGCATGTGTTCTGGAGTTCTGGCTGTTATGACTTACCCATGGAGATGGGCACTACATTTACACCATTTAGCAGATGCCCTTATCCAGAGCGACTTGCAGAAGTGCTTTGTATTCTTCCTAGTAGACAAAACCTTATGTTAGTACAAGTAAGCAATAACTCAAGAACATGATCCAACTACAGCTTGCTAGGATCTTATGTAGATAAAGCAACAGTTTTTTTATATACAGTGGTGCTTATGTTTGTGAACCCTTTAGAATTTTCTCTATAGGAACTATACACTGGTATCATCGTGGATTGTTTCCATAGTTGGGCAACCACACACTTTCATAAGCTCACCTTGTGCAATGCTAAGTGTTAGATGGAGTGGTGTAGGGAATTTTGCCACTGGAGCAATGGAGATGCATTCTCATGCTTCAGAATACAAAGTGCCAGCTGTAAAGTTTGTTGGCAGCCGGATAATAGTAATGGCCTCATATTGACATTGAACACTGGAACAGCCTAGTAAGCTATAACATTAAAAAGACTGACAGTACATAACATTGACACCGTGATGCTCTGGGAAAGTGTGGGTCACGTACCAAGTACACTCCTTCAAGGCAGTGTTATTCCCTAGTGACAGTGGCTTCCTTCAGAAGGATAATGCACACTGCCACAGTTGTTCAGGGTTTGTAGAACATGACAAAGAGTTCAAGATGTTGACCAGTCTGATCCATGAAGGCCCCACCCCACAATTTACGAGACTTGAAGATCTGCTGATAATGGCTTGGTGCCAAATAATGCAGAAAACCTTCAGCGTAGTGTTGTAGTACTCAAATCCAGTTTCAGTCTCGAGACCATAAACTTCTCGACCGCATTTGGTCTGGTCTCGGTCTCTGGGTAAGGTGGACTTGGAATTTGTTGTTGAGTCCAATCTGTCTCTCTGAGGTAATGTTAATTATAAACGGAACCTTCTTTTTCTATCATTATTTAATATCAACAATCCATTCAACAGAATAAATCAATTCTTACTCTACATGCCTAGATAATATCTGCACTCAGATTGGCTAACGAGGGAAAAACAAGTTACTGCTCTTGTCGTTCGATGTCCAATCAATGAACACGTTTTAATTGAATAGTCTGACGCAAGACTGCAAGTGTGCATCTTCACTCGCACACTTTACTTAGTATAGTTTTGTTTGAGGGCAGATTGTTTTCACATTTAATAATAAAAAAATGGACAGAATGGATACTGTTGCTATATCCAGCTGATGTATATGTACTCGACTACTAAAAGTCTTGGTCTTGCCTCGGCTCTAGCAGTTGAATACACCACTACTTCAGAGGACTTGTAGAATGCATGAATCAATGGGGGGCCTAGACAGAATTATGCAGGTGGTTTAAATGCTATGGTTGATTGGTGTACAATGATGCTTGACCTTAATAATGGCCCTGTGGCTGAATTGCAGCAATCCTCACAGGCATGCAACACAATCTGATGGAAAACCTTTGCAGAAGAGTGGCTTTAACATTAGACAAAATCCAGAAATTTAGCAAGCACTTATGGTGGCACTTAGTGTCAACATACATATGGCCATATTGTGCACATTTTTGTATGAAAATCTGTACAATTTGTGTTCACTATACGGCCATAAGACTAGAAATCCAAATGCTATTGCAGGCAGTGTGAAATGTTGCAAATGAGTGATTTTAATGGTTACTCCCATTACTTAGGCATTACTATTGCCCTGTATTTTCTTTCTCATTCTCTCTAGAACATGCTAAAACGGCAAGAGGAGATTGAGAATGGAACTGCATGGTCAAACTCGTCTGAATCATCTGATGACTCCTCAAGCCCCCAGCTATCTGTGAGTTTGCGCCATGCCCATAAAAACTTGGTGCAGCCTGAGGTGCAGGCCAGTGCTCTTCCCATCGATATATCTTTTACACCACGCCAATCAGCGACTTCCACACCCACACGCCTGGCCAATCAGAAAGAGGAGGATGAGGAAGAGGAAGTGGATGAACCAGAGGAGGAGTTGGACAAACCCCATCGGACTACAATTACAGTCACCACTGAGGCAGCCGAGAAACAGACTGTGCCCAATGGCCACGCCCGCTTCTCACGTTCCCTTAGTCATATCAGTGAGGGCAGTGTTGATGCCGTCTTAATCGAGAGGCCCAACGGTAACTCTGTGGAGTCCAATGTGGTCACGGATGCGCCCCAGCAGGCAGAGCCCTGCTCAGTCATTCCCAAGCTTCAACAACTCACCCTGTCTGTTGAGCCAGATGGTCTGCCACCATTCAACTCTGTCACATCTGCCCCTACATCACAGGAGGTATTTGATTCTGAAGAGAAATCTGAGAGTTCCATCTCCAGCACCATCACTGAGAAAAACTCAGAGGCTACGGCTGATGCTCTTCCCCCAAGGACTGAAGAGTTAGAACAGGCCCAGGAAACAGAGCAACTCCCACAGTCACACAATGAGAAGCCTGGAGTTGAAGTAGAGGCTTTGCCCGGGGATAAGTTAAAAACAGAGGAGACGGGGGCAAAGGACAGTGGCTTGGAAGAGGCTCTCAGTACTCTGTTGTCCTCTCTAGATGACTGCAGAGGTCAGTTTCCAGAGCTGCAGGTGCTGGAGCAAGAACTGCGACTGCTGGAGGACACACTTACCGTAAGTCATTAGGTTTACACAGATCTTACGCTGTCCTAGTATTTTTATAGTTTTAGAATCTGAAATTGTTGCTATTGTGGTTAATATTGTAGAAATATTACGGACACTGCAGACATTGTTTTCTTACTTGTACATATAGCAAAATACCAAAACAGAAATTCGCTTTCATTCAATGTCATTCAAAAGTAAACAAGTATGGTGGCTCACATGGGAATTCACTCCAATGCCTATTAAATAAAACCCAAACTGGATATTTGGATAGTTGAACTCAGTTGTTGAACTCAGTATCGTGAATTAAATTTGAGCAAGGTGCATCATTACCCCCATTTGGACAGTGTCTTTTAACTACAGGTATATGCCGCATAACGACCATGTTACATTTACATTCTACATTTATGTCAGACACTATCCAGAGTGACTTATAATTGATACAGTCTTACAACCCAAGCAATTGTGGGCCTTGCTCAAGGACCCAAAGGGAGTTTTTTCTTGTTACTGTCGCCCTAGGCTTGCTCAATTTGGGATTGGACGTAGTTATTAGGAGATAATCTAAACTTGTAAAGTTGCTTTGAGACAATGCTCCATTGTAAAAAGCGCTATATAAATAGATCTGACTTGAATTGGCAGCTTGGCGGGATTTGAACCCTGGACCTTCTGGTCCATAGTCCTGTATCTTAATCACTAGGTTAACAAAAGTCCTACAAACCCTCATCCTATCAGTTACATTTACAGCATTTAGCAGACGCCCTTATCCAGAGCAACTTCCAATTGATACACAATCTTACAATCCAAGCAATCGTAAGTTAAGGGTCTTGCTCAAGGACCCAACAGT
The DNA here is from genome assembly GCA_025084515.1 of Ancistrus triradiatus. Lineage (NCBI taxonomy): Eukaryota > Metazoa > Chordata > Actinopteri > Siluriformes > Loricariidae > Ancistrus > Ancistrus triradiatus. The sequence continues at coordinate 12,025 of JAJAGP010002994.1, forward strand.
GGCAGCTTGGCTGAGGTGGAATTTGAACCCTGGATCTTCTGGTCCAGAGTCCAGTATCTTAACCACTAGGCTACCACATTATGCTCTGAAATTGGTCATTGACCAGCCATTTTACACTAATAACAGAACAGGCAATGCAATATCACCTTTTACACACTTTAAACCTTTAAGTAGGTAAATCCAGTGTGGTTCTACTAGTAGACAGTCACAGCGGTAAAATAACTGGCGTTTGGCACTTCTACGTACATGTAGGTGAAGCCAGCATGATGCTTGTAGCGTTAAACAGAGTACAAACTTTTCCATTTCATGTCTGTTCTTGGCACAGAATTCTGATACCTAAGTGTCCATGGGAAAACAGACTAACGTAATGTAGTTCCTACTTTTGCACGTAGTTGATGCAAAGTAAATCAGTATTTGTGGAATTAGGCTTAAAAACGTAAACAAAACATCAACGTTTGGCCTACTATTTATGACAGTAAAAATACACCTGCTAAAAGTTTTACATTTGACCAGCTGTTTACTACTGCAATGCATGGAGTTAAAAGACAGATTTTTATTTCCTATTGTAATACGTTATAATTGTTACAGCCTCAGTCATTAAACGGCACTTACCTGTATTAAGTTCATGCCCATGGATCTGAGCTTTCAAAAATCTAGGCCAGATATGCCAGTGCATATTCATTGCAAGCTTATTTTTCATTGTAATTATAGATTATTGTTGTCCCCAAAGTACTACAACTACTTAACTCTTTCCTATGGCATTTCTTAGGGTTGTGGAATGGTGAGTTTTATGCTCAATGTATCCCTTGAGTCTATAGCAGTGGAAACGTGGTACAGGTGTGCTGGTCTGTGTTTGTATTTTGTCTTTTCCACTTCTGTAGAGCCGGGCTAAGATTAGTATCTGCTGTTAAAAATGGTGACTAATACCAGTGTGTGTGGTGCAAGGTGAAAGATCAAATGGCTTATGAGAATAGTCTCTCTGCCTTGAGACTCTTATGGACCCGGGGTGAAACCCTTCCTGCACTCAAGTCTGTCTGTATGCGTGTGTCCTGTCAGTGTGTTACCTGTATTATAAGAATATATCAGCTACCATTGTGTTTATTCAGGCTACAAAGTAATCATTTGATAGTGGGACTGGGGTATGGTAGTGGACTCTGTAGAATCCCAGCACTGCCAACCTGCCACAGCCGAGCCCTTGAGCAATCCACAGTTGCTTTGATTGTACCTTGTAAGTTTGTAGCAGTTGTAACTCACTCTGGATAAGAGCGTCTGCTAAATGACTAAGTGAAGGATTCCAAACAGTTTTGTGTGTGTGTGTGTGTGTGTGTGTGTGTGTGTGTGTGTGTGTGTGTGTGTAGGGTCGAAGTCAAAGTCGCTCCTCCAGTGTGAGTTTGACGGTGGAGACTGCCCTTGAGAGTTTCGATTTCCTTAACACGTCGGATTTGGAGGAAGAAGAGGAAGATGGCGTGAGTCCAAGTGTGACAGACAGGTCAGATTCCCAGAAACTTCTTGCCTTTCTTCTGTGACACACACTGTTAACACAACGGAATTTCAGATCCCATCCGTTCCCAGAAATAGCATGCAAGAACACTGCCACCTGGTGGTTGGGCTGGAAAACTGTACACTTTTTGAAAACGGTTGCAAATCGATAATCAGTCTTATCTCTTAATCTACAAGTTGTAAGAAAGTGTCAATTTCTGCATTAATTTAGTAGGAAAATGCCATTTGATAGATACCCTAGTCATATGCTCAAACATATAACCCTTCACTCTCCATGCCAGAATAAAGTATCTGAACCCTGGACTAATTGGCTTCTCCAAACTTCAGGCAAGAAGAGATTCGAAGTGTGGGATGTAGAGGTTCAGTCACATAAGCCACACAAAGTCTAAGTCTGTTCTGCTTAAGATCTGCTCTGTTCTGCTCATGTCAGAAGAATTTTATCTGAGGTACCAAAGGTTTATATTTAACACAGTTAGAAAATGTTGCAAACACTTTGCTAAAGACCGGCAATTCAATACTTTCTTTAGAAGTGAATATCCTGTGAAGATCATCATTGAGTACAGTGTATACTACTGGAAAAGTTGCTGTAGTTTATGTACATGTCCGCTTAAAAAAAGGTGTTTTTGGAAGAACCTCATGTAGCAAACCACTGAACTCCAAAAAACATTGAGATGTCATGACAAAAATGAATTGTGCATAACATTTTGGGAGGGAGGGAAAGAAACTACATTACTCAAGTTGTAGAGGACAACGTAGACCTCTACAAGTACCTGGGTACTCAAATTTGTCCACTTACCAATCTTCTACAATCTACCAAGCTGAAGGTCCATAGAAGACAACTGAGCTATGCACACAGACTAATTCCACTCTAAGTGAAGACTCCTTTGCTCGCTCTTGCTGTGTCCTTGTTTTAACCATTATTCTGCTTGTGGATTGATAAAATTATTTAAATTTTTGATTTTTGTGGTTCTTACCCCCGTGTTCTGATGGAAGTTTGGTTCAAAATTTGTACGATTTGTCTCATAGTGGCGACTTGTGTTAGCACACTTCAAAATGGCCACAGTTCATTACGAGTTAAGCATGTTGGCTTCGTGCTGCTCTAGGGCAGAATGAAGGCATATTTTTCAGTCCACTCCTTGAAATGAACAATTTTCACTGTCGACGTTTCTTTTTTGTACTGAGCAATTTTGAACACGCGATTTTACTTTCTGAATTGTAGCTTACCGGTTTTTTTTGTCTGTTTGGTTCTCTCCGAGATTTTGTATTCGGTCATTTAGGACAGGGACCTGAGTCTGCCTGTTGAGTATCCCTTACCTAGATCCTCCACAACCAAAGCTATGGAACAAGGCTATGGAAAGCTCAATGTATTGATAGAAGTGTCCAATAAATTGTTTGTATGGAAAAACGATAGTAAACCCTTATCAATCCACTCTAAAGGTTTATGGAGAATGTGTGATGGTTTGGGCCTACTATTCCCTTTAAATGCCTGATCAGATGAAAAAATATTAAGTTGTATGAAGCATTATTGCAGTGGAATGTCCAGGAAGTGATTCACTCCCTACAGCTTAAAATAAGTTGAAATCTTAAGACCCCAAAAATGAGTGATTCCAATATATATATTTTTCCCAGGAAATAAATGAAAACTCTTATATTAATGTCCGATTCAGAATCCATTCCTTAATCCAATTCAGTTGTGCTTCATGCAAGACATCCCAGAATAATAGTGTTAAACTCCTACCATTGTGCAACCAGGAAACGGTATTGTTGCAAAACTGTGTTCTACCAGTTATTAAATATAAAGGTTGACATACATTTTTCATGCTGGATTGTCAAAATATTTTCAAGGTGTTCAACAAGGATTTGAAAAGAAATGGTTGTTTGTGCGTTAATTCGGTAAGGCAAAAATGTGTTGTTACAATGATCAAGATTAAGCTCAGACTACATTTGTATAAATTAGTGCAGAAATTCAGGGCATTTCAAATGGTTTATTCTTTTGTTAAGCTCTTAATATGTCATGTAATTTTCCAGTTGTGAGCCAGTGGCAGCACAAAGTGTGGTAAAAGATGAAGACAATTGTTGGGATGCTCCCTCTGTACCTCTCACCACTGGGTACCAGGCCCTAGATCACACACTACTCATCCATCTACAGAAATGCACCTCACAGCTGCTGGTGAGTCAGCATGATCAGCTACACACTACCTGCTTTATGTACTCTTATAATGCAGGTTTGGGTGACAAGATTCGCCAGGGTCAAAACATCACTGGTTTTGTTTTGTGTTACTTAATAAATGCTATTATGATTCAATATAGGCTTATGAGTCTAGTTACTGTGATTGTATAAATACAATGTGTATCTGCAGTCAGAGTTCCTGCTACACTTGTTAAGGATGTGTAAAAAGATGTACTTCTTGTTTATTATCTTAAATTTACACTGAAATGTGAGACACATGTAGTCCTTTATTTAAGAGAATTAATAATAAACCTGTAAAAACTTACCAAAACCACATCCAAAATATTGATTCCCTAATAAGTACTGATTTCATTACAGTCCTCAGTCTGTTTAGATGGGTCTCTACCAGCTTTCTGCACCTAGATTGGGAAATATTTGCTCATTCGTCTTTGCAGATTTTTTCAAATTTAATCAAAGTGGTCAATGGTCTGCTCCTTTCATGTCTATCCACAGGTTTTCTTTCTGATTGATGATTTAATATAGTGAGTATGTGTACGGAATAGGAAGACATTTGGAATGAAGTGGGAATAAATAAAATATACAGTGGGGCAAAAAAGTATTTAGTCAGCCACAGATTGTGCAAGTTCTCCTACTAGATGAGAGAGGTCTGTAATTTTCATCATAGGTACACTTCAACTATGAGAGACAAAATGAGAAAAGAAATCCAGGAAATACAATGTAGGATTTTTAAAGAATTTAATTGTAAATCATGGTGAAAAATAAATATTTGGTCACCCACAAACAAGCAAGATTTCTGGCTCACACAGACCTGTAACTTCTTCTTTAAGGAGCTTTTCTGTCCTCCACTCATTACCTGTATTAATGGCACCTGTTTGACCTTGTTACCTGTATAAAAGACACCTGTCCTCAGCCACAAACAGTCAGACTCCAAACTCAATACCAAAGAGCTGTCGAAGGACAACAGGACGAAAATTGTAGACCTGCAGCAGGCTGGGAAGAGTGAATCTACAATGGGCAAGCAGGTTGGTGGGAATAAATCAACTGTGGGAGCAATTGTAAGGCAATGGAAGACCTACAAGACCATTGATAATCTCCCTCGATCTGGGGCCCCACGCAAGATCCATCCCATGGGGTCAAATATCAATGAGAACGGTGAGGCAAAAAATCCGAACTACATGGAGGGACCTGATGAATGACCTGCAGAGAGCGGGACCAAAGTAACCCACCAAAGGCTACCATCAATAACACACTACACGAGAGAGGGACTCAGATCAGCCAGTACCAGGCCATGTCCACCATGCTTAAGCCAGTACCTGTCCAAGCAGTCTGAAGTGTGCCAGAGCGCATATGGTGATCCAGAAGAGGACGATTGGTGAGAATATCATGTGTATAATATCAGAACGTTTTGGAAAAATCCAACTCGTCGTGTTTGCGAGGAAGAAGAATGCGAGTTACACCATACTACTGTAAAGCCATGGGGATGGAAAACTCATGCTTTGGGGCTGGGCTTGTTTTTCTGCAAAGGGGACAGGACAACTGATCCGTGGTAAGGGAAGAATGAACGGGGCCATGTATCGTGAGATTTTAAGCCAAAACCTCCTTCCATCAGTGAGAGCATTGAAGATGGAACGTGGCTGGGTCTTCCAGCATGACAATGATTCCAAACACACCGCTCGGGCAACAAAGGAGTGGCTCTATAAAAAGCATTTCAAGGTCCTGGAGTAGCCTAGCCAGTCTCCAGACCTCAACCCCATAGAAAATGTGTGGATGGAGTTTAAAGTCCGTGTTGCCCCAAAACATCACTGCTCTAGAGGAGATCTGCATGGAGGCATGGGCCAAAATACCAGCTACAGTGTGTGCAAACCTGGTGAAGACTTACAGGAAACGTTTGACCTCTGTCATTGCCAACAAAGGTTATGTTACAAAGTATTGAGTTGAACTTCTGTTATTGACCAATAACTAATAGCTAACGTCACTAATTTTTTAGAGTAGTTTTTCTTTTAAACGTCCTCTTGCGCTACTTGATGTAAAATGTGTGGAATTGCAGGAATGACCCAAGTAAAAAGCTGTACCTAAGTGCATAACATCACTCACTTACTTCAATGTGCTTTTCAAATTTGACAGCGAATTCTTAAAGGCCTTGAGCTCTTGTTTCTTTGGGAAAATATACTGAAATATATTTGTTGATCCAAGTACATTAAATAATTACTTCAAGTATTCAAGTATATTATTGTGAGTAATTCCTCGTCCTTGGATGAGTTTTTATTTTTGATGCACCACCCAAATTGGGAAGCGACTTGACGCTGTCTCTTTCTTGGGATTCCATAGTTTCGTCTCTCTGCCTTTTCCCCCCTGATCCCAGCTGGGGGTCTGTAAGCTATGAAAGCAGCCAATCACAGGTTCACCCCTCCCCCTCACCTGTTTCACATCTAGTAAGATTCTGATTTGAGTTTAATTAGGTGCCTGACTGGAATTGTGTAATTAAAATAAGAATAAATAGATAGATAAAATAGATTTTAAAATGGATTCATGAAAGCTAAAGTAATGAGAATTTTGGAAATGTAGTGAGTAAAAAGTACAGATTTTTCTTTTGTAAAGTAGTAGGTCAAATTAAAAAGTAGTGGTACCTCGTTTCTCGACCACCTCAGAACTCGTCAAATTCGGTTCTTGACAAATTTTGACTTACAAAAATTAGTCTCAGTTCTCGTCGTTTGCTTGGAACTGGGCACACTTGCTTAAACTTGTATGAGTCTGGCCACACAACTCATTTCAGCCGAAACTTGATTCATGATTCAGTACAAAGTGATTCAGTCTATATTCTGTATTCTTAGTGCAAATAAGTCTCCATGGGTCCTAACAATGTTAGTTTTGACAGCCAGCCGAAAGGGGAAACGGGAACACAGGCTACAGTTAGCATTAACTATGCTAGGGCCCTGAGCTCACCAATAGAGTAAGTGTTTTGCTTTTACTTTTCACTTTCAATCTATTACTCACCGAATTGCATGAGCTTGTTCAGCACTTTATTATAAAATAAGGTTTGTGTTACAATTTTGGCCAACTGCAGGTTAATGTAAGCGTTTTAAACATTAACTTATCATTACATGATACAGTATAGAACGCTCTACCAAACACTCATTAAACTTATTGGTTCATGATGCATTTAATTATGATGTACTTTTGCTACTTCCTGATATTCTGTATCATGTCTGGTTAACGTCACTGCTTGTTGCTGGACTAAAGATAAGGTGTCTGGTGTGTGTTTCAGAGACTGGGCACGTTCGGCCCACTACGCTGTGGGGAGATGTATGCGTTGGACCGGCTGCTCCGAGAGGCACGGGTGATTGAGCTCATTCGTAAGGCTGCCACGGGTACAGTGGGCAGTGCCAACCAACCTGAAGAAGGTTAGCACATCAGTGATCATAATGGGCAACAGCTACAGTGAACGACGACTTTTAGTATTACAGTTGTTGTATTCATTATGCAATAATGCCAGTCTGCTCCCAGTATAGGAGATTGGTTCCAGGACCTCCTGCAGATACTAAAATCTGTGAATGGTCATGTCTCTTCTATAAAATTGCATAACCCATGCACTTTAAATTGTGGTAAGATGATTTCCTACTGTGCTCACATCCTCTCTCTCTCTCTTTTCTCTTGTTTGTGTGCGTTTGGGAGCAGTTGTGCCACAGTTACAGCAGTGTCAGGGGGCTGTGTTACTATGGAGACCATGTACAGATGGTGGTTGCATTTTCAGTACCACCACAGAGACTTTTCTACAGACACTGAGCAACATGTACACAGAGCGGATACCAGAGAGAGATCCTGGCTTTGCAGATACAGGTAGGTGTGTGTGTGAGAGAGAAAGAGAGCATGCAGGTGTGTGCATGTGTTTACTTCAACAAATGTCTATAATATTACATATTTGACTGTTCATATAAATTATTATGGATTTGCAATGAATAACTGAAAAGTAATTTGTAGGCAAGACAATCTGATTTTGCGCCTTTGAAGCACAATACTTAATATTCAATTCCATAATATAGTTTTATTTGCTTAGTGTTCACAACACAAGCAGATCTTTTTCCTATTCTTATAGAAAGTGAACATTGCCATTAATGCGGCTGTTTAACAATTTGCAATGGTAACAAATAAGGCATATAAACTTAACAATTTGATGCAAATAAGTTACAAAAGATCAATTTAAAAATGTAGAATACAATTTAAAGCTCAAGAGGAGAGCAATTCCAAAGAGAAGGCCATTCTAAAAAATCTTTACATGTGTATTTGCATACATACATTTGATGTTTCATGCATTAGTGGAATCTCACAATAACATGATTTGTATTTAGGTATGTATTTTATGATAATGCTTAAAACAAATGATGCTATGGCAAAAATATTATTAAACAATTCAAGGAATCTGGAGGATTTTCACTGTAAGGGCACAAGCCTAAAGTGAACTCCTGTGATCTCCGTTCCCTCAGACGGCACTGCATCAAGTACCGCCATTCATCAATAGCTGATATAACCACATGGACAAGGGATTACTTTTGGCAAACCTTTGTCAAGCACTACAATACAGAGTTACATTCACAAATGCCACTTAAATTGTTATTGTGGGGAAAAAGAAACCTTATGATAACCATGTCCAGAAGCAGCATCGACTTACCTGGACTCAGAGGCATCTGGGATGGACCATCACACAGTTGAAACGTGTATTGTGGTCAGACAAAGCAGTATTCCAAGTGTCTTTTTGAAAGAAATGGACCTGTGTGCTCCAGACAAAAGATGAAATGGACCATTTACATTTAGCAGACACCCTTATCCAGAGCGACTTGCAATTGGTACAGTCTTACAGTCTAAGCAATTGTGGGTTAAGTGTCTTGCTTAAGGACCCAACAGTGGCAGCTTGGCAGAGGTGGGATTTGAACCCTGGTCCTTCTGGTCTAGAGTCCAGTACCTTAACCACTAGGGTACCACAGTCCAAAAGCCAGGGTCTGTGCTGGTAGTGACCATGGCAAAGGTCATTTACACTTTGGCAGCATTAATGCAAAATGGTACATTAGGACTTTAGAGCAACATATGCTGCCTTCAGCATGACATCTTTTCCAGGGACATCAATGCATTTATGAACAAGACAATGCAAAACAAGCTAAATCAGAAAGCAGTTAGGACTGAAATATGCAAGTTGCTTGAAGTCTTTCTTTGAAGTCAAGTCAGATTTATTGATTTAGCGCTTTTTACAATGGAGCATTGTCTCAAAGCAACTTTACAAGTTTAGATTATCTCCTAATAACTACGTCCAATCCCAAATTGAGCAAGCCTAGGGCGACAGTGGCAAGGAAAAACTCCCTAGTTCTAGGAAGAAACCTTGGGAGGACCAAGACTCAAAAAGGGACCCAACCTCCTTGGGCGGCGTTTGAAGAACATTGTTTTTAAACATTTCGACAATTTTCTCAGGCATTGTTGAACCCTTGAACATGGCCCTCAACTGTGAGTTGTCCTTCATAAAACTGTATGAATTGCAAGTCACTCTTGATAAGGGCCTCTGCTAACTCCAGTGCTTATTTCCAGCCATTCCTTGTATCCAGCATCACATGAATGACATTACCTTCTGGTGTGTTTTTTGTGTTTGTTAGTATTTTTGCATTTAGTGGAGAGGATTCTGGAGAGAAAGCTGCCCAGGCGAGGTGGGAGTGCAGCTAAAGAGACAATGACAATTTTTCAGTTTTGGAGCTACCTAGAGAAGGAGGGTGTAAACGATCTGGACACACATGTTACAGAGCTGGCTGAGGAAGGTAGGTCCTGATTTTTCATCTTCTCTGCTTACTGAAGGTGAAAACTGGTTTGTTAACTGCTTTTTGTCTCGCTTAATCACGAACAAAAAAAAAAGATGTTATCACCTCATTTGCTTCTGCCTGTATACTTATCCCCCTGCTTCTATTTACCCATACCCCTCATTCATTTCTACTCTCTCTGGGTTTGACTGCAGTATGGCTGGTGCAGTGTCTGGAATCTGAAGATCAGGACACATTGCTGAGGGCCCTAAAAAAGCCCCCTGAGTGCAGTTTGAAACGTGAGGGTCTGCGTGCGGTCAGTCTGCTGCTCAAGGATTCGCGGGGGAAAGTGTGCAGCAGCGCTAGCTCTCTGTTACGCAGTCTCACGGAACAGCCGCGTCACCGGGAGATGGTACAGTCACACACACTCGCACTTTTAAAGGGCTGATAGGTTCAAAGTGTGAAGGGGTTTCACTTGAGATTTGCTAATTAAATGCAGATGAATACTCACTCTGGATTTTTGTTATTTATTTTTCTGGCTTTGATAATCTTTTGCATAGAAAAACTGTATATAATACGAACTTTAATGTTCATAATACTGACCATTGTAGAGAAGTAAATAAGATTAGAATTAAATTACAACATGAAATACAAAACATGCCTGAAGCTGTATTTCTTTTCCATAGCAATCTGCACTGAAACATTAAAATGTCTTGTTTTTGTGATTAGATATTAAAATATTGTAATGGATATTGAAGTGGAACAAACTAGAACATAGCTCTTACTTGCCACGTACTCCTGTGTACTGAAATTAGTACTCAGTCTCTTGAAAATGGACGTTCAACAATAATAAAAACGATATTTCAAAAAGTCTGTTTAATACCAGTTTCTGCAGATCCTTAAATAGTCTTAATTTATCCAAAAATCTTAAATCCATCTCCCAAACATCTTACAAATGCCACAAATACTAAATTCAGTTTTGTTTTTGCGCGTTGCTTTTCGCATTTTACAGATTTCCTATGCAAGTTAGCTTACTGTTTTAAATTCACACTGAACTAAGTGGAACCAACGGCATTATTAATGTTTCAGAGGGACGCTAATTTCAGGTACATTGATTACTCTCTATTCGTTAGCAGAGACGGTAATGTAGGTATGGGGAAGTATGCTGTATTCTGTGCCCGTCCCAAGTCCTGGTAAAATGGGAAGGTTGTAGTATGCATGGCATCCACCATAAAACCTGAGCCTGGCCTAACATGTAGAGCAGATAAAATTGTTAACACAAAGTCTGCAGGGAGCAACTTAAATATGACATTCCTGCTATTGCATCCATTTTTTAATTTGGGGGAGGGGGATTAAATAGAACATTTTACATTATGTAAGACTGCTTAAAAGAGGCACAAAAAAGTTACTAGTTAAAGAGGGACTATGGTGGTGCAAAGGTAAATGTTGAAGTACACAGTTTTGTAAATGACTGCTGCATGTGTTCACAGTATCTCTTGATGTTGTGTATTAGGCATTGGTGAGCTGCCTCGAGCTACTGGAGGACGAGAGCGTTGAGACCCGTGTGTGTGGCTGTAAAGCACTTGCGTGTTTAAAGGTCAGTTCCTCTATCTGTATGAAACTATCTTCAGTACCAGGAGCAGGACATTGCCTTCAATCCCATTCTGCATTTAATTCCTACCCTTATTTATGAATTCTGTCAGGTTTTCAAGGACTTCTCAATAGGGGTGGGTATTAGAAAGGACTTCATGATACGATATTCATCATGATACAAATTGATATTTTGAGCTGAAATTCAATGTAATGTATCACAAAAATAAATATCGCTATATATATTGCATCAATATTGTATCAATTTTTTTTTAAGCACAGCCATACTTCTCAAAATGCATTGAGAACATAGTTTACATAGTTAAGAACAAATTGTATTGGCTGTACTTTAATCATGATTGGCTGGATTTCTCAGTTAATAAGTCGTCATCGTCTGATATTGTTTAGTTTATAGCAAAACATTAACGACGCTAATATTCTATTGACTCTAGTGCAAGAGACAAGCTTGCCATTCACATTTCTATTTTGTTTTTACAAAATAGGTGGATGAACATGGGTTTATTGCTAAATGTACATCATAGCCATAACATTAAAACACGTGCAAGGGAAGTGAATAATATTGAATGTGATGCTCTGGGCAATGTTCTTTTGGGAAACATTGGGTCCTGGTATTCGTGTGTGTTACTGTGACACACATTAACTACCTAAACATTGTTGTAGACCAAGTTCACCCCTCCACCCCTCAATGATATACCTTAATGGCAGTGGCTTCTTTTGGCAGGATAATATGTCTGGCCACATTGTAAAAAAATGTCCAGGAATGGTTTGAGCATCACAAAGAGCAGAAGGTATTGACTTGGCCTCCAAAGTCAGATCTCAGTCCAATCAAGCATTTGTGGGATGTGCTGGACAAAGAAATCCAATCCATGGATGACCCACCTTGCAACCTAAAGGATCTAGAGGACTTAAAGGATCTCCTGCTAACACCTTGGTGCCAGATACAACAGGACATCTTCAGAGATCCTGTGGTATCACAAGAGGGGGGGCTACATAATATTTGGCAAGTGACTTGAATGTCATGGCTGATGGGTGTAAAGCTAAATTAATAAATTGACAGATCAACCTATTTAATAGGACTACAGAGCAGTTTTACTTCACTAATAAGAGGGGAAATGTGTTTCTAGTTTACGCTGTATTTTCTGTTACTTTTATGATATAAAGCCCTTATGAAACAAAGTTGTTCTTAAAAGGCTGAATAGTTCTTATGCATAAGGATGATGTATCAAAAATTAGATAATTTAATAAGATTCAGTTTTAACAAATTGTTTGGAATAATGTAAAGTAATGCTGACTCCAAACTTTTGGTATTTGTCTGCCAGGCCAAAGAGAGCATTGAGCAGCTAGTTTACCTGTGCCGCACAGACAAGGACGATGTGAGAGATGCTGCCAAACAAGCTCTGTTAGTGCTGGGTAAGTCAGAACATGAACAAATACAAATAAATGATACGAGTTATATTATTACAAATGGACAGATGCAGGAATAAAACAGTGGAATGAAAGAGATGATATACGGTGTTTGTCTCCCTGTGCAGGTGAAGAGGGGAAGATGGCCCATCGGCACGTGGAACAGGACGGAGTCGCTCGGCTTTTTGCGCCTGGCAGTATGGCCAGCACCGCCTTCTAAATTCCATCAACTACCCAAACTATAGACTCCTCTCTGCTGCATACGAACTGTAGTAATCATGCTAGTGGAGGACTCGTGATCAGTGTACACTACTGAAGTGTACAAACAGCCCACTACTCCATTCCATGGAGCATCCAGTGTGTCATGTTTGAAACAATCAGTTGACCCGAGGACATGGGAATCTGTACGGAGATTACAGTACAGATAAGCTACAGATTGAGTTTTGGTAAATCACACTGCGTAAAGCAGAGACATTGACTGAGCATTTTGGGACTTGCTGTATGTGTTTTTAATGCCTTATGACTCAGCCTTCCCAATTCACAAAGCTGGGCTCAAATGAGTGCTTTAGACTGAAGGCATGGCCAAGCATTGCTGTGCTTCATGTTCAGTTACAATAGCAGTTGAATGAAAAGTGTTACTTTAAAGTAAATTACTAAAGGGGGGCACGTTTAATATGCTGAGCCTCTGATTAAGATTGGTTTTCTTTCCAGATTGCTTAACTTTTATGTTTGGAGCTCAGGAGGACGTGCAAGTTGGGATTTCCGAGGAGTTCCGTTATAACTGTGCCATCATTCCATACTGTCACTATATATGCTTTACTGATACAGTACCTGTGTACATGTAACTCGTGTACATCTGTGTCGTAATTTTGTTGAAAGCAAACAAAATCAAATGTAGACCTGCTTTTAGTGGTGACAAACTTTGACGGTGCACTTTCGGAGAGTTATGACAACTGCTACGTATCTGATGAGGATATCTGCTGTAAAAGTGGTGTAGTTGTTTTATACACATAAAAACAAACCGATATTAATATACACGCACCGGTCACTTTATTAGGTACACATTGTTTCTACGCAAACTGTTCATATATCATATAGATGCACTTTGTAGTTCTAATATTACAGACTATAGACCATCTGTTTCTCTAAATACTTTTAGTCCCCTTTACTCTGTTCTGTAACGGTCAAGACCTTTACAGGACCACCTCAGATCAGGTACTATTTGGGTGGTGGATCATTCTCAGCATTGCAGTGACACTGACATTGTGTTATTGTGTTGTGCTGGTATGAGTGGATCAGACATGGCAGTGCTGCTGGAGTTTTTAAACACCTCAGTGTCACTGCTGGACTAATAATAGTCCCCCAACCACAAATTTCCAGCCACCAGCATCCTGTGAGCACTGATGAAGGATTAGAGGACGACTAAGACAAACTGTGTCTCTGCCTTTACATCTACAAGGTGGAGCAATATGGTATGCTGTGTCTGATCCAATCATACCATCAAAACACTAACACACCACCTCATCAGTGTTACTGCAGTGGTAAGAATGATCCACTACCCAAATTGTGTCTGATATGTGGTGGTCCTGGCCATTAGGGGGACTAACATAGTGTATAGAGAAACAGATGGACTATAGTCTGTAATTGTAGAACTGCATCTATATGGAAAGTGGAACCAATAAAAGGGACAGTGAGTGTATAAACGAGCAGGTGTACCTAATAAAGTAATCGGTGAGTGTATATGGACTGTAAGGTTATTCTAAGGACAGCTTCTATGTGCACGTGATCATCAGACTGGCTCCAGTGCATGTGGAAGATTGATACAGAGCATTCCTTGAGTGCTGCTAGACACACAGGTTCAGTGGAACCTCAGGCAGATTTAATTTACACATTTCTTCAACTGACTTTCTGTTAAAACTTTGGAAGAAGAATAAGCCTCCTCGATGTACAAGTGCCTCAATTGAACGGGGAGTGATTGTGCTTAGAGAATACTTTATTTAAAGTTAATGGCAGTTTAAGATGACAAACTGCAATACAGATTTAAGTATATTTTTCCGTATATGGATTGTGCAGCATCAAGGAAGTGATTTATTGTCTTTTTTTAAATAAAGTTTATTGTTTAAAAAGATCTGTAAAAACTATTAAAATGATTGAAATGTGTTTTTATGTATTTTAAATAAACTGAAAAAAACTGAAGTGAACGTAGTTGGGACAAGAGAGAAGGCATATACAAATCAGATGGACTAAAAGTAATTTTTGTTTTTACATTCACAGATAACTGGATTCATCACCATATGATTGGTGATCTAAAAAGTCATGCTTGCTGAATAGCATTTTTAAACATACTTTTATTCATTCATACACACCCATGTCATTTAAACATTAAACTAATTAAGTTCATGTAGCTACTCAATTTACAGTATTTACTACCCCATTTTTAAGTCTGGAAATCTTGTTTCAAGCACTCTCAATGTCATATAATTTTTATATTATATTTTATTTATTTATTTTAAGAGAAGTCGCAGCATAAGCTGCTTGACAAAGCTCAAAGTAGTTGAAAAGGATTAAGTGATTACCATTACAAGTAGAACAATAGGGCCAATAAAGTAAAAGCACAAGCAAGGAATATGAAGGAAAATATTCATGTTGGAAAACCTCTTAAAATGATAAAACAAAGGCTTATATAAATAAGTCATTTTTCTTAGTTTACATTCAAGGACAATTAAGTCTGGTAGGATTTATTTATTAATTTTGTCATCCCAACCATATACAATGTTATCAAATTTGTGATCATTTAAAAAAAAAAAGCATTTTCACTAGACGTACAAATAAAGCAGCGATGCAAGCGATTGGTAAGTAAGACGAGGGCACAGCGTATAGGAAATACAGACAACTCTGCAACACTACAATACATACAAATTGGCGTGCAACACAATACAGTACAATAAGTACAGCTGAGCATTCAATATAATGCAATTAAGAAAATTATGTAGGAATTTCTGATTTAAAGGGGGGAAACTGATTTTTTTTTTCCTACTTGAACTACGAAAATCAATTCCTTAATTGTTATAAAATGCATGTATGGAATATCCATAGACAAACCGTGGTAGTAGAAAAGTAACTCTCAATATAAAACGTCCATAGCTTTCCACCTCCCAAACAAATCAGTTCAACAACACTATGACCTGCCCTCCTAAATCGAACTCCAGAAATAAATGGTTTGTTATCTTTTATGGAGAACTTGGCCCTGACCTCCCTTAGGCACTTTTGAGACGAACTGGAATGATTACCTATACTTCTTGTCCAACATCAGTCCCAGTATTGTTCCATAATCTAGTAAAGCCTTTCCACAAGAGTGAATGGTGTTGTAGGGGTAGAGGGGAAAACTCTATACTATTACCAATACACGTTTCTTTCCTTACAGTTGTTGGACACAATATTGATGGTCAAGAGTCACAGGGGCTACAGCACCTACCCATACAAATGAGGATACAAATGTGCCCTGACACCAGTCTAATACAGGGCTTGGGAGGGGTTGCTGTTACAGCATCAGGGGAATATCCCCCAACCAACCTCCCCTAACTCAGACACAGATAGTCTAACCTGAGCCAGCTGTGCTTTTTGGCTGTTTACCAATCTTCAGACTTTCTGCTACACAGTGTACACTGCACAGACAAAAGTTCTTGGAGACCCCTTCTAGTTATTGAGCTCTCCTATTTCAGCAATACTGACTTGTAACACATTCATAATAAAAACCATATATTTCTGGATTCTCCATAGACCAGCAGTGTTAGTAGAATGAGTTGTACTGATACATTTACAGCATTTAGCAGACGCCCTTATCCAGAGCGACTTACAGCTAATACAATCTTACAATCCAAGCAATTGTGGGTTAAGGGTCTTGCTCAAAGACCCAACAGTGGCAACTTAGCAGAGGTGGGATTTGAACCCTGGACCTTCTGGTCCATAGTCCAGTACCATATGCCACCACAGTCCCCAGTGACTCTTACTATGAAATTTTTCTAGCTTCCAGTAAGTCAGTTCATAAACTTCCTGCCCTGCTGTTTTAAAGCAAAGTCCATAGAGAACTGGTTTACCAACTTTGATCGAGAACTTGGCTGGCTTGCAAAGAACCTTGACCTCAACTCCATCAGACACTGGAATGCCAAAAGTAAGCCAGGTATTATTGTCTAGCATCAGAAGGCAACCTCACAGTCCTGTTCAAAAATCTAGTGGAAAGCCCTTTTACAAAAACAAAGGTTGTTTAGAGGGGCAAACTCCATACAAATTACCTACCTTTTGGATGTAATGTTTGGGGTGTCCAAACATTTTGTCTCTATAGTGTATAGTTGAAGGATGTGTGCTGAGTGAACAGTCTTAAGTGCTGAAGGTAGTCCTGTTATGAAAAGTGCAGCAGGACTTAGTGATGACGATGATGATGAATATGATGGGTGAATGATGAAGAGAGATGGGTTAGCAGAGGTAACGCACCAGGCTGACGTGCTGAATGTAGTAATGGAAAGTGCAGCGCCTCTCTCGGCCAATCGGCACAGGGCTGCGTTTACACCCCTCCCCCTCCTCCCCTCGCCACCGCCTCCCTGCTTGGCGCGCATGCGTAGCAACGGGCTCGGGCCGCCATTTTGTGCGGAGCGTAGTGTGTAAAAGCGGGAGAGGATTAAAAGCGGCGGAGAGGAAGCACGCAGCGCTCTTGAGTCCCGCAGAGAAGCAAGAACAGAGCCCGGGTCCTGTACGCAACTCCGCGCCTCAGTAAAGAAGCTCGAGCAGGTAAAATAGCGCCACTTTTCCGACAGGGGGGAGTTTTGCAGAGCTTTAATCGGCCTCTAGGTGTCACGATGGGGCTGCTGGTTCAGGCGGGCTGCGGGGGGTGTTTGTCTCCCTCTATCGTTATCGAAAATAGAGCTTTAAAACACTTTATAACCCAGAAGTTGGGGCTTATCCCCGGCTATTAAGCTGTCTTTGACCAGTATCAGAGTGCCGTTCAGCAGGATGCACCATTTTAACCCCAAGATGTTTGTTCCCGTCTTTAGGCCGGGCGTCCATTTTCTGTTTCTCTTCTTTGTTTCGGTGACAGAAACCCGCCGTTTCAGCACGCAACGCTAGCTTAGCCACAAGCTAATACGAACGCTACAAAGCCTGGTTTAAAGTACTTTAATTACGCAAAAACGCCCAGTTTATAGCATATTACAAGATTATAATCACATCGCTGTCCATGTTTCAGCATAAAACGTTAACAAACTGGCTAAGCGGCTATGTAGCATAGCTAATAAGCTAGCTAACAGTTTGTTGGCGCCCCTCCTCAACCGATTCAAACCTGCTCAGCTCTTGCACACACGCACTGACCCATTTCGGTGATCTGCGCTAAAATAATTCCAGTTTCACTGATTGTTTTGTAGTTTCCATTCTTCTTTTCTTCGTAAAGTCTTAGTTGGCCGTTGCGCGGCTAAACGGCCGATTTGTTAATCCAGACCGAAGCTAGTCCGCTTGTTGCGCAGATCAAAATCGGACAAGGAAGACGAGCCGTTCGCCCATTTTGCACGCCGCCTCGCCCCGGAGGCTGTCTGTCATTATCGTGCAGTATTGTCTCGACTTCTAGCGCGGTGGTCGTTGATTCCAACGAAGTGCAACGGGTGATCTCGCTCACTGAGAGACCGGTCACCTCACAACGACTGATCGAGGGAAGAAAACGGCGGAGAGCTCCCTCTACAACCTGACTGGTAGCGGTACAAAAACGCTGTTAAACCGGGCTCAGAATGCCCTCTTGCTGTGGTAGAAAATCGCTCAACATGACACGTGTGTGTGCAGATAGTGGTTGGACATGCATCTACATCGACTTAGTTAGATTGTTTTGTTTTCACCAAGCCAGGTTTTGGCGGGGACAATAATCGGGTCAGGAAGCCAGTAACTACAGCAGGACGTGTTTCTGGCGCCCAAACTGATTTCAAAACTTTGTTTGACTTTTTGCGGTCTGTTCTGCACATGAAACCAGACTAGTGTTCCCTCTAATTCGTGACAGTGTGGAAAAATAACACCTGTTAACGACATTCTGTTTGTGGTTTAATAAAGTTTTGTATGGTTTTATGTCAGCAAGAATGTTGTGCGATGTTGATGCAAAGAAAGTGTACAACTGTAGATGACTTGTAGACAACTTTATATTATGGCGTATCCGTGTTCATATTGGGATTTATTTATTCTTTAACTCAACTTCTCACTTCACTGTATTTCATGAATAAGAAGGCAGGTTGACACAGATAGCCCATTCATCCAGTGCAGTGTTGAGGAGACAGGGATATAGAGAGATGAAGTTCTCAATTTTGGTGCAGGTAACCCAAGCAAGGCTTTCACATCATGCAGACATTGAAAGGAAGCGTACATGCTTATTTTCCTCACACGTATATGCTGACCACATTCAGAAATATTCCAATTCGGAGTGTTTAATTGTTTAATATAAACACATTGCCTCTTCCCATCCCCACTCAAGGTGTTACCCATGGAAGGGGGGCCTACTGAAGCCGTGGTGGACGAATCAGGAGATGCCTTCAAAGCCAAGGAGTGTAAGACATACCAGCGGCGACGTGAGGATGAAGTGGGAGCTGAGCTGCTGCAGGCCGCTGGTCTAGAGGGTGTAGAGCAGCCTGTGGCAGAGGGGGAAGCAGCAGGTGCTGTCGTTGATGCCCAGCAACAGCAGCTGGTGGAGGGTGTGGTTAGTGTGAACAGTGGCGTTGAGATGATGGTGATGGAGTCATTGGATCCAGCCTTACTCCAGATGAAAACAGAAGTGGCCATGGGTGCTGGTGTGGGTGTAGCCGGGGCTGCTCATGAGGCCACTGTCACTACTGTGGACGACACGCAGATCATCACTTTGCAGGTGGTGAACATGGAGGAGCAGCAACTTGGCCTGGGCGAGTTGCAACTGGTGCAGGTGCCTGTTGCAGCCGTTCCAGTCACTGCCGCAACCGTGGAGGAGCTGCAGGGCACACTGGTAGATGCCACTGCCATGCCTAAAGATGGCGAGCCTGTTATCTGCCACACCCTGCCTCTGCCTGAGGGATTCCAGGTTGGTGATCAGTAGCTATATTGAAGTAAAACATTTCTGGGCTTGCTTGCTTGGCTTTTAAACAAGGTTTGCGCTCACAGGTGGTCAAAGTTGGAGCTAATGGTGAAGTGGAGACTGTAGAGCAGGATGAGCTCCAAGCCCACCAGGAGCAGTCTCTGCAGCAACAGCAGCAGGAAGAGGAGGACATCCAGGAGCCACAGAACGAGGACCCATCCTGGGCCAAGGATCCTGATTACACACCTCCTGTCAAAAAGACCAAGAAGACGAAGAAAAGCAAGCTACGCTACAACACCGAGGGTGAGAAGGACATGGACGTGTCTGTGTACGACTTTGAGGAGGAGCAGCAGGAAGGCCTGCTCTCTGAAGTTAATGCTGAGAAGGTGGTAGGCAACATGAAGCCTCCAAAACCAACCAAAATTAAAAAGAAAGGTATGAAATTTTTGGATTTAGAAGAATTGCAATTTTTTTTTTTTGTTTTTTTTTTTGAAGAGCAGACTTTCCTTAACAGTGCTCTCTTGACCGCTTGTTTATCCAGGTGTGAAGAAGACATTCCAGTGTGAGCTGTGTAGTTACACCTGCCCACGCCGCTCTAACCTTGACAGGCACATGAAGAGCCACACCGATGAGAGGCCACACAAATGCCATCTGTGTGGTCGTGCCTTCAGGACAGTCACCCTGCTGAGGAACCACCTCAACACCCACACAGGTGCCTTTCTCCTTTCGTGCTACCTTCTGTATGCGGTTTTGATGCCTGTGGGGGTGTTTGACAAAGTAACCGAATTCCTTTTCCTTTTTTATTTGGACAGGCACCAGGCCACACAAATGTACCGACTGTGACATGGCATTTGTGACCAGCGGTGAGCTGGTACGACATCGCCGCTACAAGCATACCCATGAGAAACCCTTCAAGTGTTCCATGTGTGACTATGCTAGTGTGGAGGTAGGTGAAAGACACTATTATTGTAAGAGGCATTGATGGTTACATTTTAGAAAATATAATAGTGATTCACCCGAATAAACGTTGGCTGCAATAAAAAATGTTGAATACACTGAGCCCAAACCGAAAGATGTCATTGGGTTTTTGTCGTTGTTTTTAACTTGAATGATGCGTAATATCTGTTTACAGAATGCTTGACTAATGTCTTTGGAGATCATGAAACAATAATTATTGTAACTGAGTTCACGTTGGTTAAATAATTTATTTGTGTGTGTGTGTGCCAGATGACATTATTCAGCTGCTGAAGCCCCAGAGGGTCCATTTTATGAGATTTGTGCAGCTCAACCAGTCCAGGGATCGTTCAGATGGCAGAGTACTTGTAAGTCAGCCTTTAAACATTCCATCAGAGATACCATGAAAATACTGTGACATGGAAGACACTGTCACAGTATTCGTTTTGAAGCCAAACTGTGGAGCCACATTCTAAAAAATGGAGATCAAAGAGTTTGCAGTAAACGTGCAATTAAAAAAATAGTTATTTAACAAGGGAAACCCTGTTAATGTTCTATCAGCAACCTGTTAATATGTGTATTCAATAAGCTGGGCTCAGCTTCCCAGCACATTATGAAGTTAAGATTGCCTTTCCTGGAAATTGTGCTCAGTGTGATAATTGCACAAGCATTCACCGCTAATCTTTTTTTAGCTACAAGGGTGTTGCAGTACTGTTAATATCACATATGCTCATGTGTGAAAATACAAATACACAGTGTGAAAATGCAAATCCCTAATAAACAGCAACGTGATCAAACTCACAGTACACCCATAAACTTACATCGGTTACTCTTTATGGTCAAGGTGGGGGAAAGAGTGGTTTGTGGTCAATTAGCGTAGTCGCACACTGAAGTAAATATAAAAATCGTATTGTTTTTAACCTAACCACACAATTATCCTTTGCATTATTACTTTGTGCTGCCTTGCTAACACAACAGCACAAAGTCTTTCATGTAATGCTTGACGAGACTGGAGAATGCAGGACAAGAAATATGAGACACTCTTCGATACACAATCTTCTTGCCATGAGGCTCGGGGGGTACCTCATAGCAACATGGTCCTGGGTTCGATTCCCAGGTGTAGCTGTCTGGGTCCTTTCTCTGTTAATTGTCCTAGATTTCTAAATTGTCTGTGTGTGTGTGTGTGTGTGTATATACATGCATACATAGCTTTGAAGTAACTTTGTGTATCGATATAACCATGTGTCTGTCATTAAAATGACCATTGATGCTGATAGTGACTTTAAATAAACCAATAGTCAAACAAACAAGGTAGTCCAAGATTCTAGATCTTCTGTAGGGTTGGTGTTCCTAAACCTCAATTTTCTAGAATAAATTTACTTTAGAAGCTTGGGCGGCACAAAGGTGATCTACTGCTAACCCTTTGGACCCTGATATGAGTCTCGGCAGTGTGTTCCAGCCAGGCGATGCAACAGTGATCTTTACCCACCCCTGCGATTAATGTGTGGAAAAAATACACTCATCGACCATATTGTTAGGTACACCTGTTCAACTGCTCATTAACGCAAATATTCATCAGCCAATCACATGACAGAAAGTCAGTGCATTTAGGTATGTAGACATGGTCAAGACAACGTGCTGAAGATCAAACCGAGCATCAGAACAGTGAAGAAAAGTGATTTAAGTTACTTTGAAATTGGCATGGTTGTTGGTGCTAGACAGGCTGGTATTAGTATTTCTGAAACTGCGGATCTACTGGGATTTTCACACACAGCCATCTTTAGGGTTTACAGAGAATGGTTTGAAAAAGAGAAAATATCCAGTGAGTGGCAGTTATCTGGGTAAAAATGCCTTGTTGATGCCAAAGGTCAGAGGAGAATGGCCAGACTGTTTTGAGATGATAGAAAAGCAACAGGAACTCAAATAACCACTTGTTATAACCAACATATGCAGAAGAGCATCTCTGAACGCACAACATGTTGAACATTGCAGAAAATGACCACACTGAGTGCCCCCCTTCAGCTAAGAACAAGAACCTGAAGCTACAATTCGGATGGGATCACCAAAATTGAACAACAGAAGATTGGAAAAATTATGTTCTGATTAATCCCGATTTTGTGTCATTTGGCGTAAACAAAATGAAAGCATGGATCCATCTAGCCTTGTATCAATGGTTCTGGAGTGTGTTTCCTAAAATCGTAGTTTCTAACTACATTGTTGCACCACAACTGCATAGTTCCAACTATCTAAGTTGCTAATGTAGTTAGGGCACCCCAGGCCGCCGGTGGTGGTGTAATGGTTTTTCTTGGCCCACTTTGAGCCCCTTAATACCAATTGAGCATCATTTAAATGCCACAGTGTACCTGAGTATTGCTTCTGACTATGTTCATCCCTTTATGATGACAGCGCACTTCCAGGAGGATAACACGATATGTCACAAAGCTCAAATCATCACAAACTTGTTTCTTGAACATGACAATGAATTCACTGTACTCGAATGGCCTCCATAGTCACTGTATGATGCTATCATGTCAATATGAACCAAAACTCTGCAACTTTTACGAATCTATGGTACGAATAATTAAGGCAAGGAGCAACAGGGGGTACAACCCGGTACTAGCAAGGTATACCTACGAAAGTGGCCAGTTAGTGTATATAGTTCATTAAAGACATAGTGGAACCAGATAACACCATAACACAAACAGGATCGCTGCTTTCTCTGAAAAAACTCTAGCGAAGACCAGCATATATTATGTTTTGGACATTATTGTGCTTTTCGCTGGTATGGTGCCATGCTGGTGAACCAGTACAACTACCAAAACTGTGTTAGTCTACCAGCATAACCAGAAAGCTAAAAATGTTTTCCCCCATCATTTTGCACTCAATACTCATTAATTAAGTGAAAACAGAATTTTAGAAATGTTTGCAAATGTTTTAATAAGGAAAAAAACAAAAATTTCACATAGACATAAGTAATTCAGACTTTTTGCTATGACACTTATGAAATTTAGCTCTGGTGGTCTCCATTTCTCTTGATCATCTTTGAGATGTTTATGCACCTTGATTGGAGTCCACCTGTGGTAAATTCTGGACATGATTTGGAAAGACACATGCCTGTCTATATAAGCAAAAACCAAGCAATAAGGAGGAAAGAATTGCCTGTAGAGCTCAGAGACAGGATTGTGTGGAGGCACAGATCTAGAGAACACCACAAAAAAATCTGTTGCACTGAAAGTTCCCAAGAGCACAGTGTCCTCCATAATTCTTAAATGTAAGAAGTTTGAAACAACCAGGACTCTTCATAGAGCTGGCTGCACCAACAAACTAAGGAACCGGGTGGAGAAAGGCTTTAATAAGAGAGGTGACCAAGAACCCATGTGTAGATGGTAGAAACTTCCAGAAAGTCAAACATCACTGCAGCACTCCACCAACCTGGTATTTTCGTCCAGACAGAAGCCTCTCCCTCACTAAAAGACACATGAAAGCTCACCTAAAGGACTCTCAGACTGTGAGAAACAAGATTCTCTGGTCTGGTGAACTCAAGATTGAACATTTTAGCCTCGATTCTAAATGTCATGTCTGAAGGAAACCAGGAACTGCTCATTACCTGCCCAATACTATACCTACAGTGAAGCATGGTGGTGGCAGCATCATGCTGTGGGGACTGTTTTTCAGAGGCTGGGACAGGTAGACTGGTCAGGGTTGAGGGAAAGCTAAATGGAGAAAACTACAGAGATATTCTTAATGAAAACCTGATCCAGAGCGCTCGGGACCACAGTCTGGCCGAAGGTTCACCATCCAGAAAGAAAGTGACCCTAAGCACACAGCCAAGACAACACAGGAGTGGCTTAGGGACAACTCTGTAAATGTCCTTGAATAACCCATCCAGAGCCCTGACTTGAACCCAATTGAACATCTCTGGAGAGACCTGAAAATGACAGTCCCCATCCAACCTGAGAGAGCTTGAGAAGATCTGCAGAAAAGAATGGCAGTAAATCCCCAAATCCAAGCATGCAAACCTTGTGACATCATACCCAAGAAGACTAAGCTTCGACTTGGAGCTTCATCTAACTACAGAGTAAAGAGTCTGAATACTTTCTAAAATTTAGTTTTCACCAAAACAGATCAGGTATAATTTGTTAGGGGGGTATAGTAAACAAGGGCAGATGAGGGTGCAGGTTCCAGTAAAGAAATAAAACAGTTTATTAACAAAACCACCAAAAACAAACCAGGAAGCAGGAGATCACAAAACCAAAAGGCTAAACCAATGGCTAAGGCTAAACAAGACTATGAACTTGGCATTAACAAGGCTAGGCTTGGCATGGTTAAACAAAACAATGAGCTAAACATAATGTGGCTAGGCAACGGTCTTTGGCTAGGAAAACAGAAATGCAGGCACAGTCACGGGAACAGAAAATTGGCATACGCAGCCGCGCATGAACCGAGCAGATGAAACTGTAACTAAAAAGTCCTGGGAAGTCCAGAGACAGGGTAATCCAAAAACATGAACGAAGGCAAGGTCTGCACCAGCGCATGGGAAACAGCAACAATGCTACTGCAATGCAACTGGGAAAAAGTGGAGCTTAAATAGGAGAGATCCCAGCTGTGTGTGGTTATCAATTAGGTTCTAGGTCACGAGTCACAGAACATGAATCCGAGTAACAGGGAGCATCCGCAGCCATATTAGTCCCGCAAGGGATAGTGAGCGATGTAGTCTCAGCAAAAACAAAACAAAGGCACGGATCCTAACAGTACCCCCCCTCCTTAAGGAGGGGCGCCTCCCAAACCAGGGGCGCGCGACAATGTCCGGGGCCCTCCTATCGGTGCAACCCCCGGGAGGGTCACGGTCGCCACCTGACATGGGCGAAGCGGCATGCTCTGGACATCCTCTGGACAGGTCTCTCGGGAACAGGTGGCCTCAGGCAAGACCTCTGGGACGGCCTCGCCGACAGGTCCAGAACTTACTTTGTCGGATACAGAGTTGAGCGATGTGAACGGCTCAAAAATAGAGCTAATGGGCACGGCGTGCTCAGAATAGGAGCTAGGTGGTGCTAATGGCTAAAAAACGGAACCAACACGCTCAAGTACTGAGCTAAGTAGTGTTAATGGTTCGAAAACGGAACGGTCGGAGTGTGAGGGTCCCGACCTCACACTCTGACTGCCAACCTGGAGCTTGGTCAAACGAGGACAAAACTTACAAAACTTGCAAAAGCCGATCCAAGGTTCCATGTGCGTACAGCGGCCAGCACTCATGAGTCCATTCCAGGGCTTTATCCCTGAGACAGAGAGCCACCGTGAGCAACCGGTCCTCCTCTGAGCAACCAGGGAAGAAGGACAAGTAAGTCCTACATTGGCCTGTCTGGCGGTAACATTCTGTTAGGGGGGTGTGGTAAACAAGGGCAGACGAGGGTGCAGGTTTCAGTAACACAATAAAACAGTTTATTAACAAAAACACCAAAAACAAATGAGGGAGCAGGAGATCACAAAACCCAGCAATTACAAAACCAAAAGGCTAAATGTGGCGGACAGACTAAGACACGGAAAATGATGATAGTGACAACAATTATAATAAAAGAATAAATAATAATAATAATAACAATGACAACAAAATAGCTAAATAACAGAAACAGACCTAGGGGAACTAACACTGGCCTGGGAAGACCGGGTGTCGGCTAGCTAGGCTAAGGGGAAAGGGAGGAAAGGTTAAGGATAAGAGCCTGGCAAAAACAA
Source organism: Ancistrus triradiatus (assembly GCA_025084515.1). Classification (NCBI taxonomy): domain Eukaryota; kingdom Metazoa; phylum Chordata; class Actinopteri; order Siluriformes; family Loricariidae; genus Ancistrus; species Ancistrus triradiatus. Next base: position 38,258 of record JAJAGP010002994.1, read on the forward strand.
GGCAAGTTAAGGCTAAACAAAGACTGATAACTAGGCAAGGCTGGGCTAAGGCTGGGCTAAGGCTGGGCTAAGGCTGGGCTAAGGCTGGGCTAAGGCTGGGCTAAGGCTGGGCTAAGGCTGGGCTAAGGCTGGGCTAAGGCTGGGCTAAGGCTGAGCACAAAACAAGGCAAGGCTTGACAAGGGCTAAACAAAGACTATGCACAAGGCATTAAACTAAGAAGGGCTTAGGCCAGGCTAAGGCTAAAGCCATGAGCTAATAGCTTAGCAACAAACAAGGTTGGCTATTCAAGGCTTAAGCAAAACAAAGACTCCAGATCTGGCAATCAACAAGGCAGGGCTAGGCAAGGCATGGCTAAACAAAAATATGAGCAAAGCATTAACAGGCAAGGCTACGGCCTGTAACTAGGGAAACAAGCGGACGGGACCGCAAACCAAAATAGCAATAAACAAGGCCGGACTGGGCATGGCATGGCTAAGGCTAAACAAGACTATGAACTTGGCTTTAACAAGGCTAGGCTTGACATGGCTAAACAAAACAATGAGCTAAACATAACGCGGCTAGGCTACGGCCTATGGCTAGGAAAACAGAAATGCGGGCACAGCCGCAGGAACAGAAAATCGGCAGACGCAGCTGCGCACGAACCGAGCAAATGGAACCGCAACTAAAAAGTCCTGGGAAGTCCAGAGACAGGGTAATCCGGCGGATGGACCGCAACAAGGATAATCCAAAAACATGGACAAAGGCAAGATTCGCACCAGCGCACGGGAAACAGCAACAATGCTACCGCAACGCAACTGGGAAGAAGTGGAGCTTAAATAGGAAAGATCCCAGCTGTGTACGGTTAGCATTTAAGTCCTGCCACAAAACGGAGTCGCGGGTCACAGAACAAGAATCCGAGTAACAGTTAGGATCTGTGGACATATTAGTCCCGCAAGGGATTGTGGGCGATGTAGTCCCAGTCGCCCGCAACCGCAAAAACAATACAAAGACGGGGGGCAGGATACGGATCCTAACACTATTTGGGTGGTGGATCATTCTCAACACTGGTGTGTTAGTGTGTGTTTTGCTGGTATGATTGTGTCAGACACAGCAGTGCTGCTGGAGTGTTTAAACACTGTGTTCACTCACTGTGCACTCTGTTAGACACATCAGTTTGTGTTAGTCCTTCATCATCAGTGCTTACAGTATGCTGGTGGCTGGACACAGTCCAGCAGTGACACGGGTGTTTAAAATCTCCAGCACAGTTTAAAATACCAGCACAACACACAGTAACATACCACCACCACATCAGTGTCACTGCAGTGCTGAGAATGATGCACCATATCTGTGGTGGACCTTTAGATAACAGAGTGAAATGGAATAACATGGAGTACATGGAGAAACAGATGGACTACAGTCTGTAACTGTAGAATTACAAAGTGCATACACATAAAGCAACACAAAATAGAGCACCTAGATAAAAATGTTGGATTGTGCAAATTATGTCTCAGGCAGATACAGTGTGTAAATGATTACAGGTGTGGCCTGATTAGAACTTGCCACAAGAGGGCGTAAAAGTACTTCCCCTGCTGTCTACCTCTTGGTGAGAGATCGTTAACTGCTAGACATGCCTCTACAATGCACTCAAAGACATTTTGCCCAGTTTACAGACTTTGATCTGGGGCACATCATTGTACTGAAAGAAGCTGGATGGTCGTTTTGGAAAAATTGCCTACCACCTAGGCTGTTCTGAAACTAGCTGTTAGGAGGCATTGGGAGGAGTGGTTCCATGAGGGCACGCGCACACAGCGAACAGGCTCTGGATGGCCACAAGTACAAGCAGCTCCCACAGTTTCATTGTCCACCATCACAGGTGGCACCTTCACAACACACCCCTGTCTCTACCCAGACCATTATCTTTTGCTTAGCAGAAGGAAATTTGTTGTCATGTTGCCCATTGCATGTCCTGCCATTGACAGCCAGCCACCATCTCCTTTGTTTGCAGTTTTGTTATGAACAACAAACCTTGACTGCTATGGCCTAGAACTGTATTGTTTTTAGTGATGAATCCAGGTTCTGTTTGGGATCTGACGATGGTCAGGTTCGACTATGGAGGCCACATGGTGAGCACTTCAGTCCTGCCCTTGTTGTGGAGCGACAGGCTGGCCCAACTGATGGTGTGATAATCTGGGGAACCATTGTATACAACAGTCAGTCACCCCTAGTAGGGATACCAGGGACACTAACATATCTATGTTATGTGCAGGACGTTCTGCGGCCACGTGTTGCCTCTCATGCCTCTTTCATACAAAGTAGTGGCAAGACCCAGTGTCTAATCAGGCCACACCTGTAATCATTTATATATCTCCCTGAGACGTAACTGCATGCCAAGTTTTGCAGCAATCATCACTTCTATCTGGGTGCGTTATTAATTTTTTCAATGACTGTATATGTAAGTGGAACTGATAAAATAGACAATGAGTGCATTAACAAGGAGGTGTACCTAATAAAGTGATCGGTGAGTGTATGTATACAAACACATGTGCTTCTCATATTTTAAAAACCATCAGCTGCACCTTCCGCCAACTGAATGTACACACACACAAACACACACACTCGAAAAACAAACACATACAAGGACTCAACTAAACACCAACTGCGCATTCCCACGGTGTTACTGTTCCCATTATGTTTAACCCACTTGCTATTATAGGTGGTGAATAAAGAGCAATCCGCCCATGCCTTACCTGGCATTATTACTAGGTACCAAACGTAGCCTCGGATTCAAGGTGTTAATGAAGTCCTAATGAGCAACAGTACATGTATATCTGTCCAGAATGTTAATTCTATGAAATTACCTACCATAGTGTACAGCTGAATTGTATATTTGCTTCCTTGCTGAAAATAAGTAGTCATTTTGTGCTTTTTTTGTCATTTTATTTGTCATTTGTCATTATCCAAGTACATGTATGTATTTAATGTCTTATTGTTCACTAATGAAGACATACCTAAATAAAAACAAACATGTTTCCAATAACATTTAAATGTTATTTCAAACATGACATTGCAAACGTTACCAAACACTATCCAATGATAACGATGTTACTTAATTAGTTTAAAGTGATTAAAACGAACATTTACCACCAAACCTATGGGCCATGGCAGCATGAATTTGAGTTTCACGCAAAAAAAAAAAAAAAAAGTAATATACGCATGCGCAGATGATGTTCAGGATAAATCGGCATAACGGGATTGTCTGCTTGATCTGCTTGATTGACAAATTTTGTTCAGTTAATAATACATATTTTTTATGTATTATGCCCAAAAGTAGCAACATTCTCGCGCCTATCCATCATGTTGGGTATAATACTGACAAAAATTATTCAGTCAGAAGATTGTTCGAACATGTCTGCAACTTAACATGCAGCAATGGATTAATCATCCACTAGAGGGTGCTGTGATCTGGCATTCTGTACTACCCTACTTAAGTTTCAAACACCAGCAGGTCTAGTTGTTTCATTACATTTTTCGTGCTGTAGTTTGCACGTAATAAATTATATGGTAAAATGCCGTAATAGAAATTAATGCGGGTAATTGTATGCGGGTAATACCGTTAAAAAGCCATATTCTCTGCCGTTTGTTGAAAGTACTCCCGTCTAAGTTATTCTCCACCAGCAGAGGGAGCACTTCCCACAGTTATAGCTGTTAAGTTTTCGTGTGTGTTTCTTTTTTGTGATAGGTAATGACACAGTGGAGAGCTAATATTTTCCTCAACAAGCAACCAGTGAAGGTGAGTGACACATCCAAAAGAGGAAGAACAATTATAATTATCCAGGTTTCTTAATGACAAGATTTTGGGAATACATGTTATGTTGTTGGTAGAAATTAGCATTTGAACACTCTGTTAAAAAGCCAGCATATGTTGTGTTTTGGATGCTGATCAACCATGTTCCATGTTCCATGTTGGACCAAGTTGGTTTGTGCTGGTCTGGTGCTGGTTTAGCTGGTGAACTTGCATGGTCTTGCTGGTAAAGCCGTGTCTAAAACACAACATATGCTTGTCTTTGGGCGGTAATCCAGGTGCTCATGCAAACAAAATGCATCAAAACTTCATCTGCAAGAGTGGCTGTGAAGGAAATTGCAACATCTGTAGTCAGATATTACTCATTCATTTATTCTGCTTGAAGTAAAAATGCGCAAAACATGTTTAATAGAAAATGGACAGAAAACTATCTGATATCAATATCAAAATTCTAGTACACTCCTGGGCAAAACTGAGGAAAATTATCCAATATTACATTTTAGTGAGTGGCAAAAGTATGTGAACCTTTGCTTTCAGTATCTGGTGTGACCCCCCTGTGCAGCAATAACTGCAACTAAACGTTTCCTGTAACTGCTGATCAGTCCTGCACACAGGCTTGGAGGAATTTTAGCCCATTCCTCCATACAGAACAGCTTCAACTCTGGGATGTTGGTGGGTTTCCTCTAATTAACTGCTCACTTCAGGTCCTTCCACAACATTTCGATTAGATTAAGGTGAGGACTTTGACTTGGCCATTCCAAAACATTAACTTTATTCTTCTTTAACCATTCTTTGACCCACCTTCTGTTGAGATTCAGTTCATGGACAGATGTCCTGACATTTTCCTTTAGAATTCTCCGATATAATTCAGAATTCATTGTTCCATCAATTATGGCAAGCCGTTCTGGCCCAGATGCAGCAAAACAGGCCCAAAACCATGATACTACCACCACCATGTTTCACAGATGGGATAAGGTTCTTATGCTGGAATGCAGCGTGTTCCTTTCTCCAAACATAATGCTTTTCTTTTACACCAAAAAGTTCTAATTTGGTCTCATCCGTTCCACAAAACATTCTTTCAAATAGGGTTCTGGTTTGTCCACGTGATCTTTAGCAAACTGCAGCAATGTTTTTTTTGGAGAGCAGTGGCTTTCTCCTTGCAACCCTGCTATGCACAGCATTGTTGTTCAGTGTTCTTCTGATGGTGGACTCATGAACGTTAACATTAACCAATGTGAGAGAGGCATTCAGTTGTTTAGAAGTTACCCTGGGGTCCTTTGTGACCTAGCCAACTATTGCTCTTGGAGTGACTCCCAGGCAGCGGTTGCATGGGTCAGGGTTGAATTCCATTGCCCTCTCTTTGTTAACACATGCAGTCCAGTGGTGCCCTCTTATGACAATGACTCTTGCTTTTCTGTGATGAATATCTTTGAGTTGACTTTGTCCCAGCCTATGGTTGGAATGCCAGAATAGTAAAAGGGTGAAGGGAAGGGGTGAAAGAGATACAATGCCTGTCACCACACACAAGAGCAAAGATTACACGAAGTCTACAAAGGGGAAAAAAAGTATTCAGTCAGCCACTGATTGTGCAAGTTCTCCTGCTTAGAAAGATGAGAGAGGTCTGTAATTTTCATCATAGGTACACTTTAACTATGAGAGACAAAATGAGAAAAAAAACAGGAAATCACATTGTAGGATTGTTAAAGAATTTAACTGTAAATCATGGTGGAAAATAAATAAGTATTTGGTCACTCACAAAAAAAGCAAGATTTCTGGCTCTCACAGACCTGTAACGTCTTCTTTACGAAGCTCTTCTGTTTTCCACTGGTTACCTGTATTAATGGCGCCTGTTTGATCTCATTATCTGTACAAAAGACACCTGTCCACAGCCTCAAACAGTCAGACTCCAAACTCAACCATGGCCAAGACCAAAGAGTTGTCAAAGGACACCAGGGTGAAAACTGTAGACCTGCACCAGACTGAGAAGAGTGAATCTACAATAGGCAAGCAGGTTGGTGTGAATAAATAAACTGTGGGAGCAATTGTAAGAAAATGGAAGACATACAAGACCATTGATAATCTCCCTCAATCTGGGGCCCCACGCAAGATCTTATCCCGTGGGTTCAAAATTATCATGAAAATGGTGAGCAAAAACCCCAGAACTACACAGAGGGACCTGATGAATGACCTGCAGAGAGCTGGGACCAAATAACAAAGGCTACCATCAGTAACACACTATGTCGAGAGGGGACTTTAGATCCTGCAGTGCCAGGCAATGTCCCCCTGCTTAAGCCAGTACATGTCCAGGCCCGTCTGAAGTTTGCCAGAGAGCATAAGGATGATCCAGAAGAGGATTGGGAGAATATCATGTGGTCAGATGAAAACAGAAATAGAACTTTTGGGAAAAATTCAACTCGTCATGTTTGGAAGAAAAAGAATGCTGAGTTGCACCATACCTTACCTGGGAAGCATGGGGGTGAAAACATCTGTTTTGGGCTGTTTTTTCTGCAAAGGGGACAGGACGACTGATTCATGTTAAGGGAGGGTGAATGAATGGGGCCATGTATTGTGAGATTTTAAAGCCAAAACCACACCTTCAATCGTTGAGAAGCATTGAAAGATGGAACGTGGCTGGTCCCTTTCCAGCATGCCAGTGATCCCAAACAACCGCAACACCGCACGGGCAATGAAGGAGTGGGCTCCGTAAAAAGCCTTTCAAGGTCCTAGCCAGTCTCCAGACCTGTTGCCCAGCGACAGCCAAAAGCAAAAAACATCACCGCTCTCAGAGGAGATCTGCATGGAGGAATTGGGCCAAAATACCAGCTACAAGTGTGTGCAAACCTGCTGAAGACTTACAGGAAACATTTTGTCCTCTGTCATTGGCAACAAGATTTTGTTACAAAGTATTGAGTTGAACTTTTGTTTATTGACCAAATACTTATTATCCACCATAATTTACAATAAATTTTTGTTTAAAATCCTTCAAACAATGTGATTTCCCTTCCTGGTTTTTTTTCTCTTTTGTCTCTCATAGTTGAAGTGTACCTATGATGAAAATTCGACAGACCTCTCTCATCTTTCCTAAGTCGGAGAACTTGCACAATCATTGGCTGACTAAATACTTTGTTGCCCCACTGTGTGTGGTGTGTATATATATATATATATATAATATATATATAATATATATATATATAGATATATATTATATATATATATATATGTGTGTGTGTGTGTGTGTGTATACATAAATAACATAGTCTGTTAGTATATGTAAATGAGTAAAACTTTCAGAATGCTCTTCGAATACATTCTCAGTACACTTTGCCAAGAGACGTGAGAAGCAAACACAAAATCACACTTTCTCTCTGTAGGCAGAGGCAGTTCATGGAAAGACTGTGCACAGTGTCAACTATGAAGTTATATAACTGAATCAATTTTCCACAGATGGCGGTACAGTAAACTGTCCAGTTGTATAAGTTATAATGTAATAAAAAAAAACATATTGTAAAAGTATGCAAAACTGAAAATTTTTGGTGTATGTGTTATTAATCAACATTTTATGTAAGAGTTTTGTGTATAGGAGGTAAAATATTTTTAAAAGTGAAAATAATAGAAAAAGATTTTCTGCGTACTTTTATTCTGTAAGGCCATGCATGTTGCTGTGTGTATGTGTATGTGACTGTGTGTGCTCTACGATGAATTGGGTTATTCCTGCCTTGCACCCTGTGCCACCAGCTAAGCACTGGCGTTCCTGTGTAGTGTGGGTTCCACTGGTATGAGTGGATCAGACACAGCAGCGCTGGCGGAGTCACTGCTGGACTGAAAATATTCCACCAGCCAAAAATGTCAAGCCACAAGCATCCTGTAGGCAGTGTCCTGTGAGCACTGATGAAGGATTAGAGGATGACTAACACAAACTGTGCAACAACAGATAAGCTACTGTCTCTGACTTTACATCTATGAGGCGGAACACAATAAGCTGAATGTCTCAATTAAAATGGACATTGAGTGAACAGTGGTTTAAAACTCCAACAGCACTGCTGTGCCAGATCCACTCATACCAGTCAGTGTCACTGCAGTTCTGAGAATGATCCACCACCCAAACAGTACCTGATCTACGGTGGTCCTGTGGAGGTCCTGACCATTACAGAATAGAGTAATGGGGACTAACAAAGTATGTAGAGAAACAGATGGACTACAGTATGTAATTGTAGAATTACAAAGAATTGCAGAGGTCTTTTTTGTTTGGGACCTCCACAATAAAGTGGTTTCACCACCGATGCTGAAATTAGCATAACTCTGTGACTGGGTCCTAACACCCCCAGCTGGTCCCACACACAAACAAACCTGCCAAGCAATATTACAAAGAAACACCATTTAGAGGTAAAAACAAAGTAATGGTCTTGCCTGATATTCTTAATTTAGTGTAGCTAATGCATATTTCCTTTGAGAAAATATTATGAATTGTTCAGTATCACTTCTTATGAGAGTAGTTGTAGGCACAGTTCAAAAAGTAATGAACAAGGAAATCAGTAGGACCGAAATGAGTAAAACAGCAGCTTGTGCTTCTAATCTGCTAAGTGAAAAGACAGCAGGCACTTACTGCACACACACGACACTTCATTGGTTATCTCAGTTTAACCAAAAGAGAAACAATGAAAATGACCCATAATATGGTTACAGCGAAGATTCTGTTAAATACAAAATAAAGCTACATTAAACAAAGTACAACCACGTGGTTGTGGGAATAACCTTGAAATAAGCAAGATTAAGAAAGTAATGCATGAGGTGCATTTAATTTGTGTGTAATATACACCAGAAAGACTACCTCAAAGCAGAAGTGTGTTTAGGTAACCTCTAAACCCAACTTCTGTGTTTGAGTTTCATGAACCGGTGCTTTTTCTAACCCCCTCTTTCCCGCCCACTCAGACATTCATTAACTAATGAGTCACCAAAATCAAGGCTGTGTACATTGGTGTTGATGTGTGTATACAGCTAAATACTACAATGCCTTGCTGCAGGTGGAGACCTCCTTCAGCTACTTAGAGATATATGCCATCAGCATTGAGAGTAGCGATCAGGTAAGCTTCAATTTCCCTTCAGAAGGTGCAGTGTTTGTTTTTAAATCCTGTTTTCGTCTAGCTGTTAAATGAAACCTGTTAGAGAGTAATACCTCTGGTATCTGTTAATATCTGTTTATGAACACATTTCAACATACCGTATGTGATTTGTCTTATCAAACATTTTTGTTTGTAGGAAATTTTAAAAGGTACCTTTTGAAAAATAAAGATGAACAAAAATACAGTTTTGTTGTTTTATGTTGAACTAAAAGTCAAAGACATGGCTGTTTTGAAAAATCTTAATTGATTTGATGTATATGTAAAATATGTATATTGTGATAATTCATTTTTAATCATTTTTACAATCAAACAAGATGTCAAACTGTCCGTTAGCATCCAAGTGTGTGGTGTTGACATTGAAGAAACTTGTTAATCTTTATTTGTGTTGTGAAAAGTAAGGTTTTATAATATTCCATGCATGTTTCCTTTGGTCATACCATGCTAAAATAAGGAAAGAATGGACAAGTGCTATGTCATACAGCAGAACACAAGGTCATTTTTGAATACCTGTCAAACGGACATTATTTCTCTATCTATGTTGTTCAGTTCCCTGTCTGTGGTTACTAAGGAAATGCAGTAGAAACTACAAAAAAGCAGATGCATTGTTTTTCTGTGTGTACACCAGGTGATCATTGAAACAGACAGACAGATTTATTATCTGAACCTGATGTCAGTGGAAGACCTGGAGGCTGTGGTCAGTCATGTGGCCACCTCACTCAAGAAGATTTTTCCCGATTCGTCCCCGGGGTGAGTGAACAACCTGTGCAATCAGTTCTTAGATGGTTATGAAATGTTTATTACAAGCAGACAATGTCCAACTACAGAATGTATCTACTTTGCACTCATGCATGAATCAGTAGGTGTGCAATTATTTTCAGTAATGTTATGTCACGCAAAGATACCCTTAGACCCAGCCCCTTAATCAGGTTGCACCCAAGTGACAGTTAGAATTAGAAAATACTAGTAAAGTTATCTACAATTACTTCAGCAAATGTACTTAATGTGCATTAATTGTGTCACTGTTGGCTGGGTAACTTTCAATGTACAGGGGGTCTTTGAAATCTTTTGCTATATGCTGAAATTCTGTCGAATCTTATGTTATTGAAGTTACATTACATGGAACGTGTTGACCTTTAAACCACAACGGAGATAGTGGATTTTCTTTTCTCACAGAGGACAGGAAATGACTTTTGCATCTTTCAGATTTAACCACACCAATGGAACATAAGTAGATTAATAAACAGGACACAATGACTCATGCCGTCAACTTCCAGACTTGTGGGGGTGATCATTTTACACTGTTATGGGATGACTGCTTTCACTCTGTGTCTTGCTATCACAGAAAACTGCTAAAGAAAGTCCCCCCTGATCTTCAGGACAGGTTATGGGGCCTGACCTCCAAAATTGAAGAGCAGCTGAATGGAGCACAGAAACCATGTGGTTAGTAGCGCCATGGAAACTTAGTGAAAGAAATGCATCTCTAGTTACAAGAAACGTTTGTAAACTGCTTTGCAATTTCTTCAATATTCTTAAATACTACCAATATAATTAATGTACTAATATGATTTCCAGTCTTTGTATAGACACACATTCTACATAAACTATAACACACAAACGAACTTGAAAAATATGTTTTTATGTAACGTGTTAAAGAGTAATCCACTCTAGAATAAGTTTGAGGACCTTATATTTGTTTTGTGAACTTGTGACATGTAGGTCTTTTTGGAGGACAGTGTTTTTCTTATAGCCGACACATGAACCGATACTTAAATAAGTTCCCTTTTAAGATCTCTGTAAGTTATTCTGTCATTCTTTTCCAGCTACTTAAACCTTGCACGTTGTGTTTTTGGTGGGGTCTTTGCAGGATCCTAGGGATATTAGCAACAGTAATGGAGTTCTTCCATTTGTATACAGTATGTATTATTGTAAATTGATTAACAGAAATTGTAACCTTCCCAGTGTTGTTCATGGCTACATTGTTTCTTGTAACGTCCTCTGATATTCAGTCTCATTAAATGGGAAACCTGGCGATTTTTTGGAGAAGGCATTTATATAGCGGTTCACACTTTTCGGTCTGGATTGTAAATAATTATGTATGTGTAATTCAGTAATGAAAATCGAAATTGTTTGTGTGGTGTTAGTTGAGGCAGAATTAGTTTGACTATTACAAATGAAAAATAATTTATGCAATTATACATAAATCTGGGTAATTCTAGATCGTTCACACAGGAGAGATTGTACATGTTTTCTCTGTTAAAGAAGGTATGAAGTCTGGTATTGGGGCATCTCAGTGTGTGTTATCTATTTTGACAGTTTGTGTTATCATTGTTAATTTATTGGTTTAGGGTGTAAGCAATAGTTAAATTACAGCACAAACTTTTATTTAGATGTGTGACTAAAACTTGGACAGGTTTACTTGAGAGGTATTCCAGTATAAGAATATTTATATATATATATATATATTAAGGAATACATTAGATGGTGATGGTCTGTCTGCTTTTGTACTGGAGACCTTATTTATTTTAGGACTTTCAGATAACTTTGTAATCTCCCTACTCTAATGTTTTTTGTGTCTTCAATTAATGTAGGTGGGTTCTCAGACACCTATGCAGCTCTGTGCGACTTCAATGACTTTCCATGTCGTGAGGAAGTCCAGTGGGTCAGAGCTGTCATTTCCTTTATATACATTATATACAACCCCAATTCAAAAAAATTGAGATGGTATGGAAACGGTCAAACAAACCAAAAACAAACAACCAACCAAAAAAATAACAAACAGAGTTTCTTAAATTTGCTTTGACTTTTATTTCATTGCACACAGTATGATTCCGAGATATATCCTATTTTTCTGTTCAATTTCATTTCATTTATTAATAAACATCCATTCCTGCAGCTTAGGCCTGTAACACATTCCAAAGAAAGTTGGGACAGGGCAATTTAGGGCTAGTAATGAGGTAAAAAAACCCATGACTGATGTGATTATAATCATGATTCGGTACAAAAGCAGTATCCACCGAATCAAAGTTGATACTGTGTCTGGCAATGGTTAACATTAGGCTTCGTTTTTGCACAGTAACGTTTTATGTGGCATTTATGAATGTAACTTCTTATTGAAGTGCTTGACAAAAGTTTGCCAAAGTAATCCCTTGCCCACGTGGTTCTATCAGCTATTGATGAGTGACGGTTCTTGATGCAGTGCTGTTTGGGGGATTGGAGATCATGAGTGAGGCCTTTACAGACTGAAATTCCTTGAGATTCCTTGAATCGTTTAATGATATTATGCACCGTAGAGAAAGAAATATGTAAATATTTTGCCATATTTCTTTGACAGACATTGATTTTAAACATTTCAGCATTTTTCATGCATTTGTTGAGAAACATCTTCTGACCACCTACAGCCTTTTGTGAATAAATCTTGATTATAATCACCTGTTGACATCACCTATTAGTTTTTTTTCTTCCTTATTACTTGCCCTAAATTGCCCTCTTTTTAAAAATCTGTTGTAACAATGTATAAGTAACACTGTTTTTGTAATTTGCATTTTCCATACCATCCCTGCTTTTTTCTGATTTGGGGGCGTGCCATATGGCAGGTCTATTAAACTGGCAGCCTGTAGGCCAAAAGCAGCCATTTGCAATATTTCAGACTGGCCACCAAACTGATAAGTGTGTTCAATAGAGCTTCTGAATCTATATGCCATTTTTTCTTGTATGCCATTTTTTCTTGTAATCTGCAGCAAGATGGTGATTTTTTTTGTTGACTGTTCAGTTTGGAAAGATTAAGTAGTGTGTGTAAATATTTGAAGTGTTTATGTGTTTAAACAAATGTGCTTTAATTCCATTACAAGTAATAAAATGCTGCTGACAAAGTTGTATAGCCCTGCCATATAGCATAGTTATGCCTTTCTGGCATCTAGAGACGTGAAGCATTGATTTCTGACAGTTCTTTCTGTTGGTGTGTAGGATGTAGACAATATTTACCATGTTCAGAATTGCCGGGAATTTAACATTCTAGACTTCAGTCATTTAGATAGCAGGTAAGTGACCTTCTTTGCCTTGGTTAAGATTTTATATGTTTAAACTCACAAACCATATTTGCAAGCATTTTTATGTAATATAATTCTACATACTGAGTATTTTAGTCGGTTAGTTCACCAACTTTTCACATCAGTTTAATGTCTTAAGGATTCTGTCAACATTCTGCCATTCTCCTGTTCAGAGATTTGGCCTTGGCAGTCGGTGCACTTTCTTTCAACCAGTGGTTCACCAAGATTTGCAGCAAAGATTTCAAACTGGTAAATTTCTGCATTCTTGTTAAATGGTCTAAAATATATGGTCCTTGTACATTGCTTAGTGGAACAAGCCTTTTGGTTACGTTTTGGTAGGTAGGTGTCATTTAATGACCATCTGATCAATGTATGCTCACTTTAATGATCGAGGTCTTAACAATTCTAGTCATTTATAATAGTAATTAAAATTCTGCCTTTTAACTCCAGATGTTGCAGCCATAAACAGCTGCTTAGTATTTTTTTAACTATTTTAACTGTCCTAAATTGCATACATGTCACACTTGGATGTTTTGCTTACATTTTTTTTATTTATTTCCATGAATATGAATTTACTTTGCATTAACTACGCACGTAAGTAGGAACTACGTTAGTTTGAGTTGCGCACAGACACTTTTAGGTGTCGCAGTTTTTCTCTGTCAAGGAGAGACGTGAAATGGAAATGTTTGTGCTCTGCTTAACATCACAAGCGCCGTGGCTACAGATACCTAGAAGTGCCGAGTGCCGGTCATGTACTGCACTGGATTTCCCTACTGTAACATCCCGTCAGCTTCAAAGGTTCTTCATGAGAGGAACAAGGTTATTCACAAGTTCAAGGTTGTATCAGTACTAGACATACACAATCACATCGGGCCAAGTTAGCATAGTCAGTTAACCTAATGCGTGTCTTTGGACCGTGGGAGGAAACCAGAGATCCCGGAGTAAACCCATACAGACACGGGGAGGACATGCAGTCTGAAAACAGGGCAAACTTGAGCGATGAGGCGACTGCGCTAATTGCCATACCACTGTGCCACCTGGATTTACCTACTTAAAGGTTTAAAGTGTTTAAGAAGTGATATTGCATTGGCTGTTCTGGAAATGAGTGTTTGTTGAAGTGGACTCATTCCCTCTTAGTTGTGTGCACCCAGTGAGGTATGTTTATTTTCCATTGTGTATGTTTATATTTTGCATCTATAGTGTGTGAGTGTTAATGTGTGCATGTAACCGAAGTACCACTGTGTCGTGTATTTAATGAAGGGAGTAATGCGTATAACAATTTAGGCTTTAGACGCTGTGTAGATGGTAGTGTTCCACTCGTGTTTTCAGTGGTATCTCTGATGCATTTGTGTATTGTTTGCACACAGGTTGTTAAACAGCTCATACCTGTACTTTGCTTTGCTTGTGTCTGCTGATTTGGAACATAAAATGAACGCTACAATTTACAGTACTTGAACATTTGAAAGAAAGAAACTTTTATCCAGGTTTATAGTTAACTCCATAGGTTCTAGTTTAATTATACAACCAGCAGTTTTATTCTGTTAAACTATGGTTTTTTGGGACACCTGTATGTATACTTCTGGGCAAAAATGGGTCAAACTTAAAATAGCTAAATATCAAGCTTTTAATGATCCTAACAACGGATCATGGGTCAGCAAGAAGTTAGAAAATGCACTTCTGAGACCAGAGCCACCTTTATTGCTGCAGTGAACTGTTGAGGGGGAAAAGCTTACATAGTCTTTTTGAACACAAAGATAAAATAATGAAAACATTTAAATCTTTAATAGAAAACTCAGGCTATGTCAGGGTGTTTAAAATCTCCCAAAATAACTTTTGTTTTGTTTTTTTACTTAAAAGATTGGATGTTAGTTTATGATCTGCCACAGTCCACCAAGCTCGTGTTTTGGCTTGGGCAGAGTTCAGATTTGAACCATATATTTGGTCACACATTAAACACAAACTAACTGGGAAACGATTTGTCATCTTTTAGAAGCCATTACCACAGAGTGGAACAAGATTGATTTTGCAGTTTTGTGTGTGTGTGTGTGTGTGTGTGTGTGTGTGTGTGTGTGTGTGTGTGTGTGTGTGTGTGTGTGTGTGTGTAGACACTAGACGTTCAAGAGCAGGTGATATACCTCATTAGCAGATCCACAGCTCTGCAGGAGCTGAGCCTGGAAGCATCTGGACTCAAAGCGTAAGTCTTGGCATAAAGACAGAAGTTAGAGATGAAAAGACAGTCTTCATAAGATTTTCAGCGAGAATTGTAATATTCCCAGTACATTGCAATTCCTTTTTCATATTCTCTGTAATGATTGTCACACGTCAGTTACACGACAGTATTAATTTAATGTTTTATGTTTGATGTTTAAATTGAATATTTGCTCTGTCTGTCTTTAATTCACACTGTAGAGATTTTGCTAACAAGATGGCATTTGCTCTGTGTGACCAGCCTGCCTCTGCACTACATGTCATCAACATGTCTGCCAACCCCATAGAAGACAAAGGTGTCCCTACATTCTGTCTGTCTTATGTAACATCACCTTATCAACTGTCTTTGCACTGCGGTGTAAGGTGTTGTGTGCTGCTTTTTATTTGCTTCTTTCTGATGTAGCCTGTGGATTCATTTCTTTAGTAGATTTACATACATACTGTCAGGTTTCAACCACTTTTTAAACAGCTTCGACTAATGATTTTCCCAACCCCTCCCGATACCCTAAAGTGGTATATAATTTTTGCATGTTTTTTTTACGTTTAAAATGAAAGAAGTTAACGATCTCTTTACTGGAAATGTAACATGGGATATTTCAGCAATTTTCTACACCACTGCTGTTGAGTTGATGAGTTCAACCTAACATTTAGCATGTGGAAAAAATTGGACTCCGTTCCAAATTATGTGCTAGAGTTTCTGTAAGGTCTGAGTAGTGAATAGGCTTAAATCCATGTCAGGTGTAGACAACTGTAGAACTTCTGTGCTTACACTCAACAATAATGCATTGTATTTATAACACAGCCTTCATGTAAGTCTAAATGTCAAGGTGCTTAGTATTGTATGCTTAGGGTTGTATGATAGGTCGACACACTATAAATATTGCATGGATAGAGGGCAGAAAATAAATATAAACAAAGCCACAGAATATGAAGAAACTGAAGTTGACAGAGGTTGGATATTATGTCAGAGATTGTAGCAAGCCGCACGGGGACACCCCAAGGAACAGTACTGCCTCCTTTTATCTTCATCCTTTGCATGCGAACTTTCAGTACAGCAGCAGCACTGCCACCTGCAAAAGTTTTCTGATGGCTTCTTTTTTTGTGGGTGCATATGCAGTGGGGATGAGTCAGAGTGCAGGATGCTGGTAGAGAAACATGTTTTGTGGTACAGAGAGAATCACAAGGGGCAGTGAAAGAGGATGGTGGAAAGCTGGAGAGCATCTTGGAACATTTTGCTAATCTCCTCCATTACTATATCTCTAGGAACTCTGTTAGCCACAGATTTCCACCAAGGTGCTAAAAAATAGTTGGAGTTGTATTCTGCCTTCTGCTATTTGGCTCCATTATGGTAGATACCAATGTGCCTCACTGCTTGGACAAGAGACAACAAAGAAGCTCTGGAACTCGCATAACACATACACGTGAAGGTTTAGCGCCATCAGAACTTTGGGTTGTGTTTCTGCTTTGCACTGTACATGCAAAGTGACCCACGAGTATTCCTTAATTAGAAACATTCTGCAAGAATGAGTGGAAAAAATTAAAACAAGTTCATTACAAATACGCTTGACTGTCACCAAGGAAGATTTGGAGGCTGTGATTTCTGACAAAGATGGCGTTAGTGAATATTTAATGACAAAATGCCTAGATTTTTGCACATTCTACATTTTCCATTCCATTTCAGCAAAACAACAAACAGTAATTGTGCATAAAACACTGTATAATACTCTATATACGTAAATAAGAAAATACCTCCTGATGCAGTGTATAATAGAAAATGCATAAAAGGTGAATTAATAAACTAAATAAAATATTTTCATGTGACAGGGACATACAAAATTCACACAGAATACCAATGCTTATTTATTTTTCCTTTTTCACTAGGTGTAATTTCACTCAGTCAGAGTCTGGGCCGTCTGCTGCATGGTCTCAGCCAGCTGTATCTCTCCAAGGTCTCCATATCTCCTAAAGGTACATCAAGGTTTTATGTTTTATTCCAATATTATAAACAACACTTGATAAAAGTCTGGCCTCCATGATTGGGGAATCCCTCCTGTGCTGTGTGGTGAGTAACAGACAGGGAGAGAGCTACTTGGCTATAAATCCAAACACAGAATTAAGACATAAATGCACACACAACGCATTCAGAAAGTCTTCAGACCCTTTCACTTTTTTCACATTTTATTATGTTGTGGTCTTGTGCTAAAGTGAACAAATTAAACAATACCTTCTAAATGTGTTGTCACTCCTGATGAAGCCTGCTTCATGTTGACATTTTTCAGGTTCACTTTCATACTGCGAATCTCCCATTCTGCCATATCTCAAAGGTGTTCTGTTGGATTCAGATCAGATGACTGGAAAGGCCACTGAAGAATATTATATCTCAAAGTCACGTTCATAGAACCCATTGGAAACTACTTTTGCTTTGTGACATGGTGCATATATGCATATATATACAGCACTAATACTTAAGTAGACTGTGGCATTCAAATGATTGATTCTTATTAACATTCCCAAAGTGTTCCAAGAAAACATTCTCTACACAATTACACCACCCCAGGAGCCTACATTGTTGACACAAGTCAGGTTGGGTCCATGGATTCATGCTGTTGGCACCAAATTATGACCCTACCATCTGTGTGCCTCAGCAGAAATTGTCATTCATCAGACTGTTCTACATTGCTTCCAGTCTTCAAATGTCCAATTTTGGTTATCCTGTGCCCTCAGAAGCATACGCTTTCTGTTACTGGCTGAAAGTAATAGAACCTGACATGACCTTCTGCTGTGGAAGTGCACCCACTTGTAGGTGTTATGTCTCGTACATTCTGAGATGCTTTTTTGCTCACCACAGAGTGGTTATCTGAGTTAGTGTATCTTTTCTGTCAGCTCAAACTAGTCTGGCCATTCTCTAGTGACCTTACTTATCAACAAGATGTTTCTGTCTGGAAACGCAGGAGAACAGCTTTTACAAAAATACTCAAACCAACCAGTCTGAAACCAACAATCATATCATGGTCAAAATGATTGAGATCACATAATCCCCCATTCTGATGGTTGATGGGAACATTACTGAAGCTGCTGGCCATGTCTGCACGACTTTAGGTATGGCAGTGCTGTGGCACGATTGGCTGAATTCATAATTGCACGAACGAGTAGGTGTACACTGTGCGGTACTACAAACATATATGCATTTGGAATGCAGCCGAGATTGCATTTAAAAACATGTCCAAATAAAAATAATCAAGCAGGGTGTATCGGCAGTATGAGTCACTATCTTGACTTTGTTACGAGCTATTTCAGATATCTTTGATGTCTCAGTGTGACCTGTATTGAGATGAATGGATGAAGGTGATGGTTGGTTTTGTCAATTGATCCTTATAATCTGAGTTTGTCTTCAACATGTCCATATTTAAATCGGTTTCTATTTCAAGGGTGGCTGATCTCTGCAGCAATTTCAAGAATTATGAATTTGACAGACTTGCCTGTGATCTACAGCATAGGTTTCCCCAATTCTGGTTAATGGGTGATGCATAGGGTGTCTTAAAGGAAGAGGAGGAAGAGGAAAAGTTGAATAGAAAAATATTAAAATAATGAAAATATGCTCAGGTTGACGACAAACTGACATTATAAGTGCCAATTCATAAAACCTCCCTCACATCACTTTTATCCGTTTATCTTCATACAGTTTGCACTGAAATATCTGGTAGGGTCAACCCAAAGCCAAGATAGTGAATTACATGGCCCGTTGAGACAGGTATTTTCAAGCATCCTGCTCACTGTTGACCCACTGAACCCTGCAGCTGCTCCAGTATTTGAAAAATATCTGGGAAGTCTTCTCCACGGACTGCCAGGACCATTCTCATGTTCTATCATGCCACTCAGCTTTGAAAAGCCTCTAATCTTTGGTAATCCTGAGCCTGAAGGACTAAAGTTATCTTCTCAAGTCGCATCTTACTCTGTCACGAAAATACATTTTGTCTGTTTATACTTCCTTTCTGAGTCATGCCCCAAATTCAATAGAAGGCCGTGATTGGACATTGATTACATTTCATTGTGGCACAAATACATCACAGTGTTTTAACTGTATTGTGTTTTTTTTGTGCTGTTCACAGTTGGGGAATTGAATGCAATAACAACACTTTGACTGCTTTAAGTGCGACTCCATTATTGTTTTTTCTATTAAGAAATCAATGTAACTGAATTTTAAATTTTTCATTTGGGCACGTTTTTGCATGTCCCTGCTTAAATGCAGTCTTGTCTGCATCTCATTTCAGTTACACATATGCGTTTATAGTACCACACAAGTAATACAGCTTGTACATTGATTACATTTTCTGCAGTGTCTAATTCTGACACAAATTCAGAATTTCTTTTTTATTGCAAATCATCCTGTATTGTTTTTATTGTGTGCTGCCTTTAATCTTTTTATACTGGCATAATTAGCAATTCAGTTTGGCACAAATTCCTCTAGCCAGACACTAAAATCCATGTCCTATCTGTGATTGGTCACTGGATTGACACAGTATGCTAATCACAGATACCTGACCGTGGTTCCAAAACGAAAACATCAACAACACCCAAATACAGGGAACCGAAACAGAAACTATACACACGTAACAGTTTCTTATTTTTATTGTGTGTGTGTGTGTGTGTGTGTGATGTTTATATCATGTTGTGTGGACCTTGTGGAGACATTTTGCTGGCTCCCATGAGGAGAAACAGTAACTTTCTTTTGAAAAACCAATAGAGTCAAAACATTAGCTTTAAGTTACTGAGGTAAAGGTTGGTGTAGGTGTAGTATCCGTATTAATTAGCTACAGTAATCATTATGTCAATAGGAAGTCCACACAAAGGTAGTGAGACCGATGTGTGTGTGTGTTAGTTACAAGATTGTATACGCAGATCACATGTGTAATACGTACTGTGCATATGCATGTTCATGTACTAGATTCAATTATGAATACGTTGGAGTTTAGTGTCAATGTATCTCATATCAACACATTCAAGTAATTACAATAAATATTTGACTAAATTATCATTTAAAACCTTTCTGCAGTTTGGTGGTCTGAGGCTAGTCCAAAACCAAAAATCAGATTTCAAGCTTCAAGCTATGAAATACGATTCATTTGAGATAACTTCTAAAGCTTGACTATTTCTTTATTCAGACTATTTCTTTGTGCCCTCAGTTAGTCTCCACTGTTGCTCATCCTGTTCTCTGTGTTTCCATAGGACTGGGCTATCTTGCACAGGTGCTCCACCAGAACAAATCTTTCTCCAAATCACTAACCCACCTGGACCTGAGTGGCAATGCAGGATGCCTGGCTACAGAGGATGCAGTGGTAAATAAAAACATACAGAAAGACTAAGGGGTTGAAGGGACACAATGTAATGACAATGAATGTATTGTTAATATCATCATTATTTTAGGCATATCAAGCTGTTTTTCACATTAAGTACTTTTAAGTTGTAAAGTGCGTGAATATGTCAGATAAGCTGACCTTTGTTTACTCTAGAGCCTCTTCAAGTTCTTGTCTTGCCAGAACTCCGTGTCCCACTTGGATCTCAGCTCCACAGACTGCCCTTTGGATACTGTGAGTAACAGTTACTTGGCTTCTGTAATGGAACAATTTTAACCTTACTTTGAAAACAACAGTCTCACACAATTGTCTCTCACATCTGTTTGTTCTGTACCAACATATCTTCACCCTCAGGTCTTCCACAAATAGCACTCCTGTTACTCTTTTCTAACTGACCTAGCTTTGGTCACCATGCCTTCTTCACAGCTCTTCTGCTTACTCTTGGACAACTTTATCATGATCAAAGCTACTGTGAAGCATGTCAGGGATATTTAGTATATAAATAAAACAGTATGTCTATTTGACTGTGAGGACCATTCAAGCCACTAAACTTTGAAAAGCACCTAATCCTTGGTAACTACACCATTCTCAGCCTGAAGAACTAAAGTTATCATCTCAAGTCACATCTAAGTCTGTCGTGAAAATACCTTTGGTCTGTGTATATTTCCTTTCTGAGTCATGCCCCAAATTCAGTAGAAGGCTGTGGTGCAAATGGCACATTATTGTAAATGGTACTGGCTGCACAATAAAGCTACACTATGGCCAAACCTTTGTAGACACCATTTCTAATAGGTGTTCTTTGTTATTTCAGCCACACTCACTGCTAAACATGTTCATAATATGAAGCATAGAATATCCATAGAAAAAACATTGGCAAAAGAAGGGATTGTATTGGAAATGTCAGTGGCTCTCAGTATGGCATTTTGGTAGGTTCCCACCTCACCAATAAGTCAGTTCAGCAACATATTTTGGGATGTAGTTTCTGGAAGTCCAGAAACTTCTATCTATATAGTGTATTTGCACCCACAAAATACACAAAAATATCTACCCACACATTTGACACACTAAGTTGTTGTCTGATGTATGGAAAGTGCAATCTATTTGTTTCATTTTGTAACTTTTTTTTGTAACAAAACTATTATTATGCAGTAGTACCTCGGTTCTCGTCATTGTTGAGAACCTAAAACGACTAGTACCAAGCAATTTTTTCCCATAAGGAATAATGTAAATTGAATTAATCTCTTCCAGATCCCTCAAAAAAATCCACAATGTGTAAGGAATATATGCACTTACATTAACTTACAGTTGGCTAAAATAAAGTGTGTGAAGTGTTGAAAAATCTCATGTAAGTTAATGAGCAATGGATTGAAAGTGAAAAGTAAAAGCAAAACACTTAGTATATTGGAGAGTAGCAGTCATAGTCTTGGTAGCCATGGATGTTGTTTACTATATTTTTTTCTTTCTCTCTCTGTAGCTCTTTGTGTCTCTCTCTGCTGGATGCTACACCACTCTAATCTACCTCAACCTATCTAGAAACACCTTCTCTCATAGGTAAGAAACAAAATCAAGCCCATATTCCTAAACAAATCATACCTAATTTTCCTTTCCTTATTATATGGATTATTCACAAACCAAAATGGTACTTAGCTAAGCAGGCATCCGTTGTGTGTGACAGACTATTGTAGTGTGTCTGTTTTAGGAAGGTACGGGAAGTGACACGCAGTGTGCGGGACTTCTTTACAAAGAGCATGAAGCTGAAGTATGTAGAACTATCTAGCACTAGACTTCACCCAGAAGCTCTCAGGTAAAGCCGTGTTTCTTAACATGTATGTGAATTGTCTTAAATTAAGTAGTCTGTGTGTAGATTTGTATCATTAGCAGTAACAAGGATAGAGGCGACAATTGCTTTTCCTTGACATCTACTGTACAGCACTACATTCTAGTTCTAATCTGTGTTAATCTGCATACATACTATATGTGCTATTGAAGACGATGTTTTAAAATAATCATGACTGTCTAGTATGCATCCTGAGAAAAATAAGCAAATATGTAGACCAGAAGTGTAGTGACAAGCCCCATGTCCTTTACTTGGCAGGTGCACTGGACATTTTAAGAACAGTTTCAGACTGTGCTCCATATGTATTTTTATAATAGAAATTTACATTATGTATATTTAGGAGAATTAAAGAGATACCAAAGTATGTATCTTTCTCTCCGGCAACAGCCGAAAGGGAGTTTGAACTTTTTTACAGCATTTAGCGGACACTCTTACCCAGAGTGACTTACAACTGATACAGTTCAAGCAATTGTAGTTTAAGGGCCTTCCTCAAGGACCCAACAGTGTCAGCATGGCAGAGATGGAATTTGAACTCTGCATCTTCTAGCCAGTACCTTAACCACTGAACATGAAATGTCCCCCCCACACACCTTGCTCCAATGACATCATGCTCCACAAATTTGTGTAAAATCTGATCTATGCTATCCCAACATGATTTCACAGTATTCCAAAGAACATCTTGGGATGTTACTGAATACTTCACATACTCTGCCTTCAGGTGCCCCCATAACTGTAGTGCTGGATTTAGATATGTTGGATATATTGTGCTGTTGTGTGTGATATATACATTTGCATGTGTTTTATTAGGTTATTACTCCAGGGTCTGGCCACAAACAGTCATCTGTCTGATCTGGAGTTAGATATTAGCAGCTGTGAGGTATACTTGCATACACAGTCATAAGTACCCTCTCACATACAAGATAAAAAAACTAATCTGCCAGCATGTTTGGTCCCAATTATTGCATTTCATTGTGTATGTATAGCTGAGGTCGAGTGGAGCGCAGGTCATTCAGGAGCACATATTTGAGACCAAAGCCATCACCAGCTTGGATATTTCTGACAATGGTACGACTTTCCTCTTTACATCCATTTTATCCAACAAGACCCTCCCTATACCTTCCTAATTCTCACTCGGTGTGTTTTCTTCATCACTTCTGGGACATTCTCTACTTAGTTTTCAATATTTCAATATTTCTTGTAACAATGACAGTTCCTTATGGAGACCTGCTGGTGATCCCTTCTTATTAAAATTAAGGCTTAGCCACGACTTATTAAGGTGTGGGAACGAGATTCTAATGTGTAGAAATGAGTTTGAAAGGTGTGAGAAAGAGATAATTAATGTATGGGAATGAGATAACGCATGGAAACAAGATTATCTTATTATTAATTATAGCATTCCCACACCTTACACACATTTCTACACGGGACCACGTCTTAATTTTATGAGGAAGGGATGTCAGTTTTATTATGAAGGGGTATCACCAGCAGGGCTCTGTAGTGCCTAAATAAGATGATGAATGAAAACAAAGGTGTACATAAAGAGATGCATTACATTAGTGGAAATGGGTTTTACCAATCCTAATGTCGAACACATATTTAAGCTTTTAAGCTGGAATAGCGTGTATTATAAATTACTGCACAGGGGCTCGCAAACTCTCAGGCACTAGGGGTTAAGTGCTTCTCATGAGGTATTATTTATGCAAATCTATTCTGGAGCCGAAATTCCCTGTTTATGCGTTGATACTTGGCGTAAAAATTTGCTAACACAAATCTTTAGGATCAGTTTAAATCCTGATTAATAATTGAGAACTGTTACGGCAATGAGCAAGTAAAGTCATTAAACTTAAGTCCTAAATGACTTCATGTTGGACACATTGTGTACCATATAGGGTGTAGAAGCCATTATGTTGAATTCAGTGTAGTTGATTGCTGTAAAGCATAAGGGGCCATTTGGGATATGGCCTAGCTTGACTATAATTATGACTGCTACCATAGAAACAGGCATAAAAATGGCTTGTGTCATTAAACTTTGTGAGCAGAGGTAGTTATCGATATGCAAAAATAGTTTTATTTGTCAGACTATGAAAGAAAACAAACTATCTGTATAAACCTTTTTATTCTTTAGTCTTTAATGTTCTCCTAAAACAAAGTCCATAAAGGTGGCTTTTGCCAAACTGCACTAAGCCTTGACTTTAACTCTATCAGAGACCACGTAGATTAAGTGGAACTGCAACTCTGAGTCAGGCCTTATTTTCCAACCCCAGTGCCTGACCTCAAAGTCATGCTCCAAAATCTAGTGGAAAACATTCTCAAAACAGTGAAGGCTTATGTAGCAGCAAGGGGAGAGAATGCTAATACCTGTATTTTAGGATGTAGTTTTGAGTGTCCAGTAACTTTTGTCTGCATAGTGTAGCAGATGGATATTAGATTTGAATAAATTGGAATTACAGTGCTGCTTGAAAATTTGTGAATCCTTTAGAATTTTTTATATTTCTAAATAAATATGACCTAAAACATCATCAGATTTTCACACAAGTCCTAAAAGTAGATAAAGAGAACCCAGTTAAACAAATGAGACCAACACTTATACTTTTTCATTTATTTATTGAGGAAAATGATCCAATATTTCATATTAGTGAGTGGCAAAAGTATGTGAACCTTTGCTTTCAGTATCTGGTGTGACCTCCCTTTGCAGCAATAATTGCAACTAAACGTTTCCTGTAACTGTTGATCAGTCCTGCACACCAGTTTTTACCCATTTTAACCCATTCCTCCATAAACAGCTTCAACTCTGGGATGTTGGTGGGTTTCCTCACATTAACTGCTTGCTTCAGGTTCTTCCACAACATTACGGTTGTCTTGACATTTTCTTTTAGAATTCTCTGATATAATTCAGAATTCATTGTTCCATCAATGATGGCAAGCCGTCCTGCCCAGATGCAGCAAAACAGGCCCAAACCATGATACTACCACCACCATGTGTCACAGATGGGATAAGGTTCTTATGCTGGAATGCAGTGTTTTCCTTTCTCCAAACATAACGCTTTTCTTTAAAACCAACAAGTTCTGTTTTGGTCTCATCTGTTGCACAAAACATTCTTCCAATAGCCTTCTGGCTTGTCCACATAATTGTTAGCAAACTGCAGACGAGCAGCAATGTTCTTTTTGGAGAGCAGTGGCTTTCTCCTTGCAACCCTGCCATGCACACCATTGTTCTTCAGTGTTCTTCTGATGGTGGACTCATGAACATTAACTTTAGCCAATGTGAGAGAGGTCTTCAGTTGCTTAGAAGTTACCCTGGGGTCCTTTGTTGCCTTGCCAACTATTACACGCCTTGCTCTTGGAGTGATCTTTGTTGGTCGACCACTCCTTTGGAGAGTAACAATGGTTTTGAATTTCCTCCATTTGTACACTCTGTCTGAATGTGGATTGGTGGAGTCCAAACTCTTTAGAGATGGTTTTGTAACTTTTTACAGCCTGATGAAAATCAACAACTCTTTTTCTGAGGTTCTCAGAAATCTCCTTTGTTTATGTCATGATACACTTCCACAAACACCTGACTCTAATTGCACCTTTAAATTAACTGCTACTCCTAGAGGTTCACATACTTTTGTCGCTCACTAATATGTAATATTGGATCATTTTCCATAATAAATAATTGCCCAAGTATAATATTTTTGTCTCATTTGTTTAACTGGGTTCTCTTTATCTACTTTTAGGACTTGTGTGAAAATCTGATGATGCTTTAGGTCATATTTATGCAGAAATATGGACAATTTTAAAGGGTTCACAAATTTTCAAGCACCACTGTACATTTGGCAAACAAAGCTATCAGTCAAAAGTTAACTTTAAAGCTTAAAGAGCTTGCTTAAGCACTGTCATCTAAAACTGATTCCTCTCAGGAGCTCATTTAATCTGGCATGTTTTTGTAGTCAGCATGTGACTCTGAGCGTTTGTGCTTGCTAAGCTCCTCATAGGTTAAGAGTGTTTTGTCTGTTTCCTGCTAAAACCCTGTTTGTTTATGTCTTGTTCTTAGGAGCTGGTTTAATGATTTTTAGGCATCATGCTCATTTTATGCTTTGAGATTATCAGAGTGTCACTGGCTCTTTCTATTGTAAATACTATTCAGAATACACAGCATGTTGCTTGATCGATTACAGAACTACAGTGGTGCTTGAAAGTTTGTGAACCCTTTATAAGGTTCTATATTTCTGCATAATTTTGACCTAAAACATCATCAGCTTTTCACACAATTCCTAAAAGTAGATAAAGAGAACCCAGTTAAACAAAAGAGACAAAAATATTATACTTGGTCATTTATTTATTGAGAAAAATGGTCCAGTATTACATATAAGTGAGTGGCAAAAGTATGTGAACCTTTGCTATCAGTATTTGGTGTGACCCCCCTGTGCAGCAATAACTGCAACTAAACGTTTAGTGTAGCTGTTGATCTGTCCTGCTCACCGGCATGGAGGAATTTTAGCCCATTCCTCCGTACTGAACAGCTTCAGCTGTGGGATGTTGGTGGGTTTCCAAACATTTCAATTGGATTAAGGTCAGGACTTTGACTTGGCCATTCCAAAACATTAACTTTATTCTTCTTTAAACGTTCTTTGGTAGAACGCCTTGTGTGCTTAGGGTCGTCGTCTTGCTGCATGACCCACCTCCTGTTGAGATTCAGTTCATGGACAGATGTCCTGACATTTTCCTTTAGAATTCTCTGATATAATTCAGAATTCCTTGTTCCATCAATGATGGCATGCCGTCCTAGCACAGATGCAGCAAAACAGGCCCATTGTTGTTCAGTGTTCTTCTGATGGTGGACTCATGAACATTAACATTAGCCAATGTGAGAGAGGCCTTCAGTTAGAAGTTACCCTTAGAAGTTACCCTGGGGTCCTTTGTGACCTCGCCAACTATTACACACCTTGCTCTTGGAGTGATCTTTGTTGGTCGACCACTCCTTGGGAGGGTAACAATGGTCTTGAATGTCCTTCATTTGTACACAATCTGTCTGACTGTGGATTGGTGGAGTAAAAAACTCTTTAGAGATGGTTTTGTATCCTTTTCCAGCCTGATGAGCATCAACAACTCTTTTTCTGAGGTCCTCAGAATTATCCTTTGTTTGTGTCATGATACACTTCCACAGAGGTGTTGTGAAGAGCAGACTCTGATAGATCCCTGTTCTTGAAATAAAACAGGGTGCCCACTCACACCTGATTGTCATCCCATCGATTGAATACACCTGACTCTAATTTCATCTTCAAATTAACTGCTAATCCTAGAGGTTCACATACTTTTGCCACTCACTAATATGTAATATTGGATCATTTCTCCCAATAAATAAATGACCAAGGATAATATTTTTGTCTTGGGTTCTCTTTATCTACTTTTAGGACTAGGTGAAAATCTGATGATGTTTTGATGATGTTTTGGGTCATATTTATGCAGAAATATAAGAAATTCTAAAGGATTCACAAACTTTCAAGCACCAATGTATGTGGTACTGAGCCAAGCTTGTTTTTGATTTTCATTTTATTGTTTGGCAGTCCACCAGCAATTACATCTATATTACAAGCATGTGCCGTTTAACGACTTTATTACATTTTGTGAAACAGGTCGTTGACCGGACATTATCATAGTCACAGGGTCTTTTTATGCACACACACACACACACACACACACACACACACACACACACACACAAACACACACACATGAATGACGGGCATCCGTTCTCAAACTCCAACCTCTACTCGTGGATGCACATCATTGACTGGCTATTTACAGCTGCCATGTCCAGAGTTAAAATACATTATAAGAAAGATTTTTCTATTATAATTTATTTTAATTGTTAAGACCTCATTGTTGCATGCCTGTATTTTGTTTGAGCTCTCCTGGTTTTGTATTCTAGGTATTGTCATATGGCTATGGTAAGAGATTACCATAATGTACATTTGTTATTAGGAGCCAATTAATGTAAATTCATGGCTAACGCTTACGTTGATGAATTAGTCATGTCATTTTTCTGTGTTTGG
Source organism: Ancistrus triradiatus (assembly GCA_025084515.1). Lineage (NCBI taxonomy): Eukaryota > Metazoa > Chordata > Actinopteri > Siluriformes > Loricariidae > Ancistrus > Ancistrus triradiatus. The sequence continues at coordinate 66,643 of JAJAGP010002994.1, forward strand.
CACTCAGGCTTTGAGAATGACATGGTGACTCTGGTGCTCTCTATCGGCCGTAGTCACTCAATACGACACCTGGCACTCGGGCGCAACTTTGCCATGAAGTCTAGGTGAGATTTATGATGCAGTCGCTTGTTTTGTAAGCTACTTTATAACTCGCATCAACCATTTACCATCCACATTTTTTTGCCTCCAGCTATCAGTACATTTGCCCATTCATTCCACCATCCTTTTCATGACTTTCTCTTTCTTAAGAGCTCTGACAGATGTTCTGCACCGAATCGTCCAGCTCATTCAAGAGGAGGAGTGTGTGAGTAATGGATCTTTTCACCACAAGCAACAATTCCCACACAAATGCAGCAGCCATTATCATCTGTGGTATTATTAAAGATGGTTTATTCCGTGCGATTCATGACATTATTTTGCATAGGCGGCCCCAGAATATGCACTGTTACCTTGTAAAAGGATCATAAGATAAGCCTAATATGCAATTTCTGTATTTATTTAGGTGCCTTAATATGTGTGTAACACTCTAATGGCTTCAGGAGTCCTTAGGGACACCCATACCTCCTCCTTCCAGCAAAGCAGAGTTTTAATTACCCACAATCCCTCTCCGCCGAGACACACCCGTTTGGTTAATTATCCAGCTCCAACTTTGATATAGCTCTCATTAAAACTGACTGAGCAGCAGCTACCTATCCTCTTTCTCTGTACCTTTTGTAGTCCTATTTAGAGTGCTAAGCTCACATGCCATGCAATTGAGAAATAATGGAATGCTATCCAAACTGTTTTCTGGATCAAGGTTCACTCATATTAAAAAATGGTAGTTTTCTACTAAGTACACAGCCCATGACAATACATTACCCCAGGTTTGATAAGCTCTGGTTACTCTCTGTGTGGAGTTTGGCTAGTTCATGCCATAGTGTCAGTATCACTGCAGTGCTGAGAATGATCCACAACCCAAATAGTACTTGATCTGTGGTGGTCCTGTGGGGGACTACAGTCTGTAATTGTAGAACTACAAAGTGCATCTATATGGTCAATGGAACTGATAAAATGGACAATGAGTGTAGAAATAAGGAGGTGTACCTAATGAAGTGATCGGTTAGTGTATATACACCTATCAGCCATAACATTTAGGCAATCCCCCAGTTTCTATATTAAGTGTCCATTTTATCAGCTCCACTTACCATATAGGTCCACTTTGTAGACAAAGTTCTACAATTACAGACACAGTTTGCACAGTTTGTTAACCCCCATTCACCACAGGGCCACCACAGAACAGGTATTATTTGGTTGGTGGATCATCCTGAGCACTGCCATGGCACGGACTATGGGCTGGATTGTTTGTGTGATAGTGCATAGAGACTGCTTTTACTGTTAATCCATTAACAAGCACACTATTTTTGATGATCTTCTTTACAATAGATTTTAAGCTCTGGGATAGATTAGACATGCACTTGAACATTTGGTGTAGTCAAGACATGTTCAGGAGTACAGATCTAGGTGACTTTACCAAGGTACAAATCATTATGACCAGACAACTGGGTCATCTCTTAAACAACAAGGCTTGTGAACTGCTCCCTGTCAGCAGTGGTGAGTACCTCCTGACAGTCTTCTGAAGAGGGACAAACCATGAACTGGCTAAAGGATGTTGATGCCCAAGACTCATAGATGCATGAAAGCAATCAATCCTACCCTGTCTGGTTTGAATGTACAGAAGGGCTACTGTGGTACAAATGGTTATTGGAGGAATGTGACCCAACACACAGTGCAGTGCCCCAAGCTGGGTATGGGGCTGCCTAGTCATTTTATCAGCAGACACCTTTTACGACTAGGCCACCACAGTCTCAGACTGGCTATAGTACTCACCATACTAACCATGTCTACCTTAGCAAGCATCTGTAATGGGCATGTGAGTGTCAGAATTGGCCTCTAGAGCAATGGAAGAAGGTATTCTGATGTAGTGAGTCCCATTTTCCATTATGTGGGCGGTCATTATGTGGGCCGTTGGCACTGTTTTACCTGGGAAGGTTATGCCACCACAGTGTTAAGATCAGTGGAGGGAGTGTGATGCTCTGAGTAATATTCTGTGGGGAAACTCTGCGTCCAGGCATTCATGTGAATGTTATTTTGACCTAAATAACTTAAATCACCTTTCGTTTACATCTGTCGAAATGGTGTTAAGGTATTTCTTTGATTGACATGTGGTTAATTATTCCATAAAACTGAACCACTAGAGTGTAAGCTCAATCCCATTTTTCTTTTCCCCCAGCCCTTAGAGTCTCTATCTGTTGCTGACTCCAAGTTGAAGACTGGCACTACCATTCTTATAAATAGTCTAGGCAGCAACTCCAGCCTCTCCAAGATCAACATAAGTGGAAACTGTATTGGGGACACTGGTGCAAAGATGCTAGCTAAGGCACTCCTAATCAACACCAAACTCAAGTAACTATTCTTTTCATCTCTGCTGTACCTGTCATAGCCTTTACTCTAGAAACACCTGACCTCCAAATCACTGTATATAACTTATTGTGTTGATATTTCACTAATAATGAGGTGTTTTGTTGGACAGAACACTGGTCTGGGACAGGAACAATGTGACTGCTGCAGGTTTTATGGATGTTGCCAAAGCACTGGAGAGGTTTGTGCGTTAAAGGATTGGCTGTTTCCAGAATCAATGGTGTGCTTAACTGTAATTTTGATCTTTGAAATATGGGTGTGTGTATTGAAGGAACACCACACTACAGTACATGTCGGTCCCAATGAGTGATGTGGCTCAGTCCTACCGCACTAACCCGGAGAAGACAGAGGAAGCAATACAGAAGGTAAGCAACAACTACCCACGAGCTGCTACAGTACATCAAAAATCATAAAGAAGCACAAAAATCACACTACTTGTATATGTGTGTAGATCCAGGCATGTTTACAGAGGAACAATCAGAAGCTGTGCACTACACAGGATCAGATGCTGAGCCTGCAGCAGGGCCTGAAGACCAGCCGCTCAGAACAGGTTTGCACACAGGGCACCGTTTCATAAAGAGTAGCATGCTGCTAAGGAATTATTAATCCCTGTATCATTGTATGAAGGCTGTTGGGAATCAGCAGTTACATGTGAAAAACTGAACAACTGACCAGCATATTGCGGGTTCAACTTTTAGCACCCCCAAACGTCCACTGTTTGGCCTTTGAGCATAGTCTTAAATGTCTTGATGCATACTCAATAATCCAGTTGAGAAAATCCGAGAAGTTGAATCAGTTCATGTGGACATAACCTTATGTCCAGATGAACTGATTCAACGTCTGGCAAAGTCTCTAACCCTCTGTTGCATAGATTATAGCCTGTCTTAACTCTGAGTCTATTTTAGAAACACTTTGCCAAATTAATACATGTAAATGTAACTAGATCACTTGCCAAGCCTCCCAACTTCACTGGGTTTTATGGTTTTCACTCTCCCAGTTGAGGGTGACAGCAGTTAGCACGGTTACTTTACAGTTCCATCTTCCTCAGTTCTGTCCAGACCCCAGATTGTGCCTGTATGGAGTCTGTATATCTTTTCCGTGTCCATATGACTTACTCTGGGTACTTTGGCTTCCTCCCATAATCCAAAGACATGCGTGTTAGGTTAACTGGTGTTTCTGAAGTACCCTTAATGTGTGAGTGTATGTGCCCTGTGATTGATACGTTGCTACCCACCAAGCTACTGTGCCGACCATGTTGGAAAGTACAGGAAAGGCTCTATTCAGGGCTTTACATCACAAAGTGCGATTAGATTTTCACACAAGTCCTAAAAGTAGATAAAGAGATCCCAGTTAAACAAATGAGACAAAAATACTATACTTGGTCATTTATTTATTGAAGTAAATGATCCAATATTACATATTAGTGAGTGAACCTTAGTATATTAGTATGTGAACCTTTGCTTTCAGTGTCTGACAGCACCCCTCCCCTGACATTTTCCTTTAGAATTCACTGATATAATTCAGAATTCACTGTTCCATCAACGATGGCAAGCCATCCTGGCCCTAATGTAGCAAAACAGGCCCAAACCATGATACTACCACCACCATGCTTCACAGATGGGATAAGGTTCTTATGCTGGAATGTAGTGTTTTCCTTTCTCCAAACATAACGCTTTTCTTTTAAACCGAAAAGTTCTATTTTGGTCTCATCTGTCCACAAAACATTCTTCCAGTAGCCTTTTGGCTTGTCCGCGTGATCTTTAGCAAACTGCAGACGAGCAGCAATGTTTTTTTTGGAGAGCAGTGGCTTTCTCCTTGCAAGCCTGCCATGCACATCATTGTTGTTCAGTGTTCTTCTGATGGTGGACTCATGAACATTAACATGAGCCAATGTGAGAGAGGCCTTCAGTTGCTTAGAAGTTACCCTGGGGTCCTTTGTGACCTCGCCAACTATTACATGCCTTGCTCTTGGAGTGATCTTTGTTGGTCAATCACTCCTGGGGAGGGTAACAATGGTCTTGAATTTCTTCCATTTGTACACAATCTGTCTGACTGTGGATTGGTGGAACCAGCTCTTTAGAGATGGTTTTGTAACCATTTCCAGCCTGATGAGCATCAAACAACTCTTTTTTTGAGGTCCTCAGAAATCTCCTTTGTTCATGCCATGATACATTTCCACAAACATGTGTGTTGTGAAGAGCAGACTTTGATAGATCTCTGTTCTTTTAAATAAAACAGGGTGCCCAATCACACCTGACTGTCATCCCATTGATTGAAAACACCTGACTCTAATTTCACCTTTAAATTAACTGCTAATCCTAGAGGTTCACATACTTTTGCCACTCACTAATATGTAATATTGGATCATTTTCCTTAATAAATAAATGACCAAAGTATAATATTTTTGTCTTATTTGTTTAACTGGGTTCTCTTTATGTACTTTTAGGAATTGTGTGAAAATCTGTTTTGGGTCACATTTATGCAGAAATATAGAAAATTCTAAAGGGTTCACAAACTTTCAAGCACCAATGTATGTGGTACTGAAATCCGATATGTGGCAATGCTGTCTCTGTCTGAACAGTCAGGTTCCAATTAATGCGTCTTTACATCGTTCCAATTCATCATTCGTCATAAATAGATGCTGAGAAGAAGAGAAAATGACAGCAGTGAGGGAGGTTTTCAGTTGGGGGATAGTGAAGTAACAGACCTCATAAATATTTGGGGTGATCCCTCAGATAAACAAACTCAGCTCTTCATTGTCTGAACTATCTCTAGCTAGTGCAGAACCTCTGCCAGAGACTCCAGGAGACCATGAGGCCTCTGTCCTGCTACAACATTCAGGAAGTTCAGAGTGACATCCTGTCTGCAGAGGAAGCTCTCCAGCATGCCAGAACAACCATTGCAGTATGGCCTTACTTACAACATATGCTTACAACATATGCTTCTCAGCATACACTGCAATAAAACTATTCTGGTAGTCACAGTGCTCTTGCTCATGTTCTTCAGGCCTTACCCAGACTGTATGAGTTGGGAAGATCTCCCTCTTCTGGTGGGATGGTGCAGCACATTCTAGACGACACAGCCAAAGCTATAACCAGTGAGCTGTCTGAGGAAATACAGGTAGAGCTTGCTGTAGAGACTGTTGTTTACAGATATTTCTACTGTTTGTACAATGACTTGATGTTGATATTGCATATTCTCCCACAGCGCTAAATGAAGTGAATGAGAGCTGTTTGTATACTTCTGATATGTTCTGCAGGAGCAGGCTCAGGAAATGCTGCAGTATGCGCAGTCTGTCTGCCCCCGGGTCGTGCAGAGGATGAGCGTGAGTGAGCAGCTGGCCAATCGGGTGTCCAACAAAACACGACAGGCTGCGCACTTCATCCAGAGCACAGTGCAACAAGTCGGAAGCAGCATCAGAGAAAAGCTCAGGTGATCACAGATAAATATTAATTTGGCCATTGTATGTTATTATTGTATGGTATTATTGTATTGCTTTGTATTGTAGGTTATGCACCAATCAGTCATAACATTAAAACAATAACAGGTGAAGTGAATAACACTGAGAGTGTGATGCTCTGGGAAATATTCTGCTGGGAAGCACTGGGTCCCAGCGTTCATGTGGTCGTTACTTTGGCATGTACCACCTACCAAAACATTGTTACAGACCAAGTACACCCCATCATGGCAGTGGTGTTCCTTAATTGTGTTCTATTAATAATGCTGAAGTCAACATCACAAAGTGTGCATGTTAGGATTCGTGCTGGTCTTTGGACGCTAGAGGGGATCTCACTGCGCTGGCCCGAGCTACACTGACTGCGTAATGCTTTCTTTTCACTTTATGTTGAGCGCTTTTGGCTTTCATTTTTCATTCTTTCTCTTTATTGTTGCTTTAAAGTACATGATTTTCCATCCGGAGCTAACTGCAGTTGGATCCTAAAAAACCTTTATGCTTTTTTTTCACGGTTGGCCGTCGTTTTAGTATGGCGAACCATAACAGTGCAAGGTGTTGACTTGGCCACCAAATCCCCCAGACCACAATCCCATTGAGCATATGTGAAATGTCCTAGACAAACAAGTCTGATCCACTCCACCAAGTATAGGACTTAAAGGACCTGCTGCTAACATCGTGGTGGCCTTGCGGAGTCCATGCCTTGATGGGTCACAGCTTTGGCTGTGGGTTTAGCCAGGTGAGTTTAATGTTATGGCTGATTGGTGTATATCTCTTTGACTGTTATCTTTTTTTTTGTTTTTTTGTTAACCTATGCTCTGAAATCCCATACAAGTATGTGCCAACGACTGAAATTTCGTTTGACCGAAATGCTTATTGACCGGGAATTACGATAGTCACATAGCCTTTTTATGCTACTGTAATGTAAATATAAAGGATATATTCACAAGAAAACTGCTTGCAAATGGTACGAAAATACGTCAGAGATATCGCTGAAAAAACTAATGGAACGCTACCATCTACATATCATCCGATGCCTAGACCGTTGCGCAGTTACAAGCACATATTAACAGTCACACACACACTGTAGAACCATGATGGAATGTAAGTATAAATACCTCATAATATAAACTGAAATACATACCTCGCTGGCTGCACACAACCAAGAGGGAATGAGTCCACTTGTGGGTGGTCCTGGTAGGAAGTCTTAGAAGTCAAATGGCTGGCGCTCGGCACTTCTAGGTATATGTAAATGAAGCCGACATGGCACTTAAGAGTTAAGAGTACAAACTTCCACATCTTTTCTTGCCAGAGAATACTGTGGCATCTACAGCACAAACTGTTCCGTAACGTAGTTCCTACATATGCATCTAGTTCATGCAAAGTCAATCAATATTCATGAAAATAAATTAACAAAACACCAAAGCATGACATATAAACACACAAGCTAAACTTTTTTGAATTTGACCAGCTGTTTATGGCTGCAAAGTATGGAGTTAAAAGTCAGATTTTTAGTTCTTATTATAATTTGCTCTGATTGTTACGACCTAGGCCGTTAAGTAGATTGGACGATGTGCATGGATTGTTTAACCACTATCCATGTGGAATAATATGCAAATTATTTTCAATACTTGATTTATTATCTCACACTCTCACACCAGATCACCTTAGGCCATGTTGTGCTTACATTTTGTATACCAGGGACCTTATAATTCAGGTACAGCCCAATTAGGCTTAAAAGAGCAGCCATGACAAATGTCATCACAATTTTTGTCTTGGGACTGCTTGGCAAGAACACTATATACTGCACCGTGCACACACATTCACATTCATTAAATAACTACCATCTTGTTGTGCTTCTTGTTGTAGTATTGTTCTGAGTAATAACACCTCAGTGTGTATTTTCTTGCTTTGATTTCTTGCTTCCTCTGTTTCTTCTTTCCTTTCTCTCAGTGAACTGAAACTGTCAGTCAGCCGTCTCTCTGGTGGAGAGTTTAATCCAGGAGGTTCTGCGGGACTTATCAGTGGCACATCAGAAACTGGTGTGTTCTGCTGTGTAAATGCATACACACTTTCGATTATGTGTATGTATGTGCGTGTGGTAATGTCAATGTTAAAATACATTTACAAATCTAAAATAACCTTACTTTATTACAGGAGAAGCATTTAAAAGAATACTCACAACCTTACAGCAGCAAGACTAACGTCCCCCAGTTAAGAGTGGTGGAGCATGAGTTTCCTACAGATGAGGTCAGTCAGGACTCTCCTATGTCTGCTACTGTATGTAGTAGAGTATATATATGTATGTGTGTGTGTTGTGTGGTGTTTGTGTGTGTGTGTGTATGTGTGTGTGTGTGTGTGTGTGTGGTGTGTGTGTGTGTGTGTGTGTGTGTGTTAAGTTTCTCCTACTTAGAAAGATGAGAGAGGTCTGTAACTTTCATCATAGGTACACTTCAACTATGAGAGACAAAATGAGAATCCAGGAAAAATCACATTGTAGGATTTTTAAGGAATTTAATTGTAAATCATGGTGGAAAATAAGTATTTGGTCACCCACAACAAACAAGCAAGATTTCTGGCTCTCACAGACCTGTAACAACTTCTTTTAAGAAGCTCTTTTTGTCCTCCACTCTTTACCTGTATTAATGCTTGTTATCTGTATAAAAGACCACTGTCACAGCCTCAAACAGTCAGACTCCAAACTCAACCATGGCCAATACCAAAGAGCTGTTGAAGGACAGGGAAGAAAATTGTAGACCTGCACCAACCTGGGGAAGAGTGGAATCTACAATAGACAAGCAGGTTGGTGTGAATAAATCAAACTTGGGAGGAAACAAATTGTAAGAAAATGGAAGACATACAAACAAGACCATTGATAATCTCCCTCCATCTGGGGCCCCACGCAAGACCTCATCCTGTGGGGTCAAAATGATCATGAGAACGATGAGCAAAAATCCCACAACTACATGGAGGGGACCTGATGAATGACCTGCAGAGAGCTGGGACCTAAAGTAACAAAGGCTACCACATCAGTACAACACTACGCCGAGAGGGACTCAGATCCTGTTGTGCCAGGTGTGTCCCCCTGCTTAAGCCAGTACATGTCCAGGCCTGTCTGAAGTTTTTGCCAGAGAGCATATGGATGATCCAGAAGAGGAATTTTGAGAGAATATCATGTGGTATAATAATCAGAACTTTTTGGTACAAACTCAACTCGTCGTGTTTGGGAGAAGAAGAATGCTGAGGTTGCATCCCAAGAACACCATAACTTACTGTGAAGGATGGGGGTGGAAACATCATGCTTTGGGGGCTGTTTTTCTGCAAAGGGGACAGGGCGACTGACCCGTGTTAAGGGAAAGAATGAACGGGGGCCATGTATCGTGAGATTTTTTAAGCCAAAACGTCCCTTCCATCAGTGAGAGCATTTGAAGATGGAACGTGGCTGGGTCTTCCAGCATGACAATGATCCCAAACACACCACTCGGGCAAAGAAGGGGTGGCTCCGTAAAAAAAGCATTTAAGGTCCTGGAGTGGCCTAGCCAGTCTCCAGACCTCAACCCCATAGCAAATTTGTGGAGGGAGTTGAAAGTCTGTGTTGCCCCAAAACATCACTGCTCTAGAGGAGATCTGCATGGAGGAATGGGCCAAAATACCAGCTACAGTGTGTGCAAACCTGGTGAAGACTTGAAATGTGTGACCTCTGTCATTGCCAACAAAGGTTATGTTGCAAAGTATTAAGTTGAACTTTTGTTATTGACCAAATACTTATTTTCCACCATAATTTACAATTAAAGTCTCCTTAGATTTCCTGGATTTTTTTCTCATTTTGTCTCTCATAGTTGAAGTGTACCTATGATGAAAATTACAGACCTCTTTCATCTTTCTAAGTAGGAGAACTTGCACAGTCAGTGGCTGACTAAATACTTTTTTGTTGCACAAAATGTAATGAAATGATATAATGTAAGAAAACACATAACACAGTTTTAAATAATCAGTAAATTTACTAAAGGGGAGAATTGTATGGAACACTCCTATCTCCCGTGTGGGAAAAGTAATTGCCCCATGCACCAATAACTGGTTCTACAACATTTCAACAGTTGCAATTTAATTCTGCCCGTAACTGGAAAACAGAGGTAAAACTTAACAAAGGTTTGCCAAAGTAATCCCTTGCCCATGTGGTTATATCAGCTATACATGATTATGGTTCTGGATGCAGTGACATCTGAGGGAAATCAACTGAGGCTTGTGCCCTTGCCCTTTATGCACTGAAATTCCTTCAGATTCCTTGAATATATTAATTATATTATGCATTGTAAAAGGAAGAAATATGCAAATATATTCCAATAAATCTTTGAAGAACATTATTTTTAAACATTTCAATAATTTTCTCTTGCAGTTGCCGACAAACTACAGATCCTCTCCCCATATTTACTCCTCAAAGATTCGTGGTTACTGCTTTTGTATAAAATCATGATTATATGAGTGTTTTTATTTGCATTTTTTACATCGTCCCAAAAGTTTTTCTGATTTGGGGTTGTAATACATTCAAAAATCTCTTATCCAGAGTGGCTTATAACTAATTCAGCTGCAGTTGTGAATTAAGGGCCTTGCTCAAGAGTGTTGGTTTGGCAGTTCTGGGACCTGAACCCTGTACCTTCTGGTCCGTAGCCAATATCTGTGCCACCACAGTTCTAATTTACATAAAGGAGGTATTGTCCAGTGTATTGTCGAAGGTGACACACTGTAATATGTTTCACTTATTGAATAAATAAAGATAATGTCCTTTATGCATCCCTAAAAAGGACTTTTAAGAACTACACAAACTAAATAATTCTATTCAGAGGACCTGCTCAGTCATGCAATAATCTTAATCACTCAAATGTGTAAGACAAATTATGCAGATATAGGCCAGCAGCTTCAGGTTCAGATCAACCAACCAATAGGGGAAAATGTGATCATAGTGATTATGACCATGACATGATTGTTGGTGCCGGATGGGCTGGTTTTCGTATTTCTGTAACTGCTGATCTTCTGGGATTTGAACTCACAACAGTCTCTAGAGTTGTGGAATAAAGAAAAAAACAGCCAGTGAGCAGCACTGCAGGTAGAAATACATGGTTGATGACAGGGTTCAGCAGGGAATGGTCTGACTGGTTTGAGCTGACAGAAGGGGTACGATGCATGGAAAATCTGCAGGAATTGCGTGATGCAATCGTACAAACATGGGGCAGAATCTCAAAGGAATATTTCCAACATCTTGTGGAATCCAAGCCATGAATATTTGAGACTGTTTTCAGAGCAAAGGTAGACCCGTGCTCTCAGAGCAGCCTCAATTTCTATAGTGTTCGTTGCATGTATATTAACAATTAAACATGTAGGTGAAGGTGCTTATAGTGATTTTAATTCTGGAGCATCGTATACAATAGGGTTGTGTTTTACTGTGTAGTGCAATTGTATAACTCTGGTTATTGTGTCTTGTTCTCAGTATGTGCCTGTTATCTGGAGAAACAGCTTCTGCACCCGTAGCATCCGCCCCGCCCCATCTGTCAAAAGTAGGTCCTACACACCCTCACATTGGCCCTTAACACAGAAAGTGTTTCATTACCATTACATGTCAGTCTTCATGCAATCCCAAAACTCATTTTCAATGTCAAAAATAACTGGCTAGGTCAGACATGACTAAGGACTCCAACAGCAGCAGAGGTCAGAGTTTATAGAGGATCCGCTTAATTAACCGTTGTGTGGTGGACTAGACAAATAAGTGAGGGAACAAACGTTTATAGCTGTAATGCAGGTTAGAAAAACATTGTGGTACATTAATAATAGAGCAGCCCAAACTTAAGGCGAAATCCAGCTATGCCTGAAGGGCCTATACCACGTTTCCAGTCAGAACAGTTTGCATGACAACATGATTTTATGACTGACTTTAGAAAATGAGATGGCTATTTCTCTGCTTGATGTGCAGCTAATAAATTAGATTAATGATGTGAAATGATGATGTGAAATAACAAAGGTACTTGCCCATGTTTGCGCATGAATTGCCCATGTTTGCATTGTTTGGTCCAGTCTAACATTACAGAGTTTTTATACAAAGTTATTACAATGCTAAACCTTACACATTTTAGCACTAACCAGTAACGTGCCTTCTTTATGCATTGTTACATATTCTGTAATTATTATGTACCACTTATGTAGTGGATGAAATCAAAATAAGTTTCTGATACAGGAGGGATATTAAAAGGTAATGGTTGCCATATATGCTTACTTTAACAGAGGAATCACTAATGGAGATGGTAATGGATAGGTGGCCTGTATTGTATTCTTATCTGCTGTCCTTTGTATGTAGTCCTGCACAACTGTGTAATTCAGTAATTAACTAGTACAAGACTTTGAAGTGCATTGTAATGTGTTGTGGTGAGTAGTTCAGGTTGGACACAGAGTTAATGTTCTATGTTTTGGCATCATTCTGCCATACTCAAGTTTTTGTTTGTTTATTTAACATCGCGTTGAGCATCAATGGCTTTTAGACAGGGCACAAGGGTACATCGATACACAAGTTTACGTCAAAACTAGTCCTACATACTCAGTGGGCCAATTTAGAGCTATTCACTTAGGATTTGTTTCCACAAATAAGAACAGTTTAAGTTGTAGAATGTAGCCAATCCATATATTATTTCTGAAGTTTAAGAAATATTGGAGAAATATTAAAAGCAGGGAAATAAATAAAGTTGTGAAGATTAGACTTTGATAGATCCCTGTTCTTTAAATACATCAGTGTGACAACTCACACTGATTGTCATCCCATTATTTGAAAATGCCTATTTTCATTTATTTTTTTTACATTTATGTCTTTTAGCAGACACTCATATCCATAGTGACTTACAATTGATACAGTCTTACAATCCAAGCAATTGTGGGTTAAGGGCCTTGCTCAAGGACCCAACAGTGGCGGCTTGGTTGAGGTTGGATTTGAACCCTGGACCTTCTGGTCCATAGTCCTGTACCTTAACCACCACAATCCCTTGTCACCTTATATTAACAGCTAACCCTAGAGTTTCACATGCCACTTTTGCCACTCACGGATATGTAACATTGAATCATTTACCTCATTAAATAAATGACCAAGTAGCCCATAATATTATTGTCTCATTTGCTTATTTATTTATCTTCTTTTATGATGTGTGTGAAAATCTGATGATGTTTTAGGTCATATGTATGTAGAAATACATTGGTAGCTTGGTTCTCGACCACCCTGGAACTCGTCGAATTCGGTTCTTGACGCATTTTGACCAAACAAATTTGTCTCGGTTCTCATTGTTTGCTCGGTACTTGGCGCACTTGATATACTTGTATGAGTCAAGCTGCGCAACTCGTTTCAACTTGCTTCACGATTCATGATTCACGATTCAGTACACAGTGATTCAGTGGTTCAGATTCACAACACCCGTTGCTCAGTGAAGATTTCCGCTACTTTTTATCATGGGTTTTTTTTTGTTTGTTTGTTTTACATCTACAGTACAGTATTCTTAGTGCGAATAAGTCTCCATGGGTCCTAAAAAGTACTGTATTGACTGCCACTGAAAGGGAAACAGGAACTTAATGCTCCAGAACACAGGCTGCAGTTAGCATTAGCAGCTATACTAGCGCCCTTAGTAAGTGTTTTTTCACTTTCAATCCATTACTCCACTAAATTACATGAGATTTTTCAACACTTTATTATAAAATAAGCTTTGTGTTAATGATTTTGGCCATCTGTAGGTAAATGTAAGCGTTTTAAACATTAACACCATTAATGCATATAATGCCTTATACTGTGTGGATTTGCATTATTCCTTATGAGAAATATTTGCTCGGTACTTGTCACTTTTGGTTCTCGACAAGCCTTCTGGAAAGATTTAACGACGAGAACCGAGGTTTTATACTGTATAGAAAATTCTAAAGGAGTCACAAACTTTCAGTCACCACAGTGGATTATTTTAATGGCTTTCAATTAACAAAATGAATAATTAAAAATGTTGTTGTAGGGCTACTCCAATCTGAGTCCTCTTTGTAGGGCTTGATTCACCACTACGCCTCTCTCACTATCTCTCTGTTGCTGCTTCCTCTCTTCCCCCTCCCTCTCTCCTGGATTTGCTCTGTCTTTATCTCTCTCTCCCTCTGCAGGTCTGTTGGAGGCGGAAGGCGAGCAGCAGGCAAGAGCGAATGCGCAGTCCCAGCAGGAGACGGAGGCAGACAGAGAGGCAGGGGGAGGAGGTCTGACGTTGTTATTGGCGACGGGCCTGTCTGTCATGACAGGCCCCGCCCTGCCGAGAAGAGAGGTGGGGTCTGGTAGCTGTGGTGCTGGTGCCGTGGCCGCTTGTAGCAGCAGAGAGCCGCGGCGTCCCGAGCCCTCGCCTCCTCAGCCCCCTATGGACCTGCCCAGCGAAGGCCACACGCTGAGGCACTACACCCGCTCCAGGCCCCGACCCAACCGGCATCACCGGCAGCCCCCCAGCAAGGCGCAGGTATAACGAGAATGGAACTTAGAAGAAAGACAAGGAGGAGGGAGAGGGAGGAGGTCAGGCTGGGATGCAGGCAAGGGATGCTGCCTGAGAGGGATGGAGATGGAGGCTGAAGTGGGAGAGAGCAAGATGGGGGATGATGGAGAGAGTGAGGGGGAGGAATGGAGAGGGAGATGGCGGCACTCAGGTTGTTGTAGGCAGCAACAACCGAGGCTGTATGTCTGTGCGTGTGCGGAGCGTGCAGCAGCTCCAGGCTTACTCCCTGTCATCCCGATTTGTTTTTTCTCTCTCCATCCTCCTTGTTGTTGTATCATTTGTTTCATGTTGATGCTTGAAAGGAACGAGGGAGTAACATTTTTTGTACGTTTTGCCAATTTTTTATCTTGTGATGTGGTTGTGTTAGTGACTCCCAGCTGGGTGGTGTGGTCGTGTGTGTGTGTGTGTGTGTGTGTGTGTGTGTGTGTGTGTGTGTGTGTGTGTGTGTACACTGTCAGAACGGGGCACGGTCTTTTTTCAGTAATTATGATCTTGTCTTCTAGGAGTGACTTGCTTGTGTCTTAATTATTAATATGCCCATATCGAGGAGGGTTTTTCTGTCCTCTTCAATGTGCATCTCCCTCTGACTGTCGCTGGACAAAGTAGACCTGTCTATTCACTGAATTCATTGGAATAGTGGTGATCTGAATTTGTTTTTCTGTGACACTCTGTGTGCGTGTACGTGTGCGTGTGTGTAGTTTATATGTCATTGTGAGGACCAAATGTCCCCATAAGGATAGAGAAATCTGATGTTTTTACCTCGTGGGGGCATTATGCTGGTCCGCAGAAGGAAGATTTCCGAGAAGGTTGAGATTATTGTTAGGTGTAGATATAGTTGTAGCATTAAGTATCTACAGTAATTCTGTATCATTGGAAATTCCCCACAATGATAGAACATCCTTGAGTTTGAACTGGCAACCAAATGCCCTCAGTATTTGTGACACCTGTGTTTATAGTTTTTTTAAAATCTTTCCAACTCCATCAAATCGAGGTATCTCTGAGAATTAGTTGATTATGACACCAATCGCTGTAAGAACAAGTGTGAAAATGTTTCCCATTACATTGTTCTGTGCTCCCATATGTGTATGTATGTATTGGTGTTTCTGCTGTTTTACCCGTTTGTGGCACTGATGGGGGTATTCCCTGGTTAGTGACTGATCAATTGGTTGCCATAGTTACAGGTGCCAGTCTCACGGCTTTTCGAAGTGTAGGAGCATGTATAGTTTGGTTATTAATATACCAGCCCATGTCATCTACAGTCATACTAGAGGCAGGCTTTTATGATATTTCATGACTTACAGCGTGTGTGTAGTGTTTGCTGTCTGTGTGGGTGTGAGGATACCTGAATTTGTATAAAGGCCTGACTGTCATAAATTTGTAGTTGCCTTATTAGATGAGGTGTCATCATGACTAATAGTGGTGCAGATGTATTTGTACTGTCATGGCTTCGCTGTCATTGCTGGTATGGTTAATATGACATGTGCTGTGGGGTATTTCACTGTGTGTAAGCCGTGAGTAAATGCTGTACTGCATGCCGCGTTACTCCGTGCTGGTGTCGTGGGTTGGAAGAAATTTCATTGCTGTGTTGTCATGGATACCTGTGGGTGTATGTGCATAGCTGCATGTCACGCCTAACCGTACGGCTGTATATCTGAGGTGTAACTTTTCCTGTGTTGGTGTGTGGACCTCAGGCTTTTATGTGCAGTCAGGTGGGTTGGCTTTGTCAGGTCCGGGTCTTTGGGGATGATGGCTCCACTCTCTTACTGCTCAGATGAGGAAGGGAAGATGGAAGCACTGCAATCACTGCCTTAGACCGCCTGAAATATGTGTTCCTTTGGGTAGGTTTATTGGCCAGAGTGTCTGTACATATTCTATTCCATTTGTTTAGTGGAAATGCAAAAGCAGATGGTGCCACAGGAAGAGACTCGTGACTCTAGTATGAAGAATGGATGATGAAATAACATTCCAGTGCTCTGTATACTGTGTTTGTGGCTGTCCCAGTTAAAATACCAGCCTATACCTGTTTTTGCAGTAGCTGGCTGCATAAGCATTTCTTGCTTGCCATCCTATTATATTCTCAGCTCAGCAATCTCTCATCCCCTCTTTTGCATTCTCTTTCGCTCATGCACAATACATTTATACATGTTCCCTTATCAGAGCAACACACTTTTTCTAGATGCTAATAAACCTCATCGAGCAGTTCCATGATGCTTTCTCTTGGGGAGAATTTTATTTTTGAATGTGCAACGACTACGCATGGCTTTTTCAGGGTGTCTGGGACATGTACAAAATCTGAAAACACAGCTTTACCTAGAACTGTGTACATGAGCCAAAACATGATGAGCACCTACCTAATATGCTGTTTGTCCTCTGCCTAGTGGCCATTCAGTTCTTACCAGAATCAAGATGTGGCCAGCAAATAGTTTAAGTCCTGTAAGTTTGCAAGGTGGTGCTGCCATAGATCAGACTTGTTGTTCCAGGACATCCCTCAACTTGGAATCTGGATAATTTCGTGGCCAAGGCAACAACATTGCCTTGGCAGTTAAGGTACTGGACTCTGGATCAGAAAGTCCTGGGTTCAAGTCCCACGTCTGCCAAGCCGCCACTGTTGGTTCCTTGAGAAAGACCCTTAACCCACAATTGCTTGGATTATAAGACTGTATAAGTTGTAAGTGCCTCTGGATAAGAGTGTCTGCAAGATTACATAAATGTAAATGAACAATGAGTGTGAGAGTGTGCATTATTCTGCTGGTCACTGCAATTGGGCTATACCAAATTGATGAAAGGGGGAGGATACAAATTGTTGTCCTCCTGAATACCCAGATGCAGGGTTTCCCAGCAGTACCATTACCAAGACCATCACACTCCCACCAAGGGCTTGTTTTCTTCTCATGGTGCAATCTGGTGCTGTTACTTCCCCAGATAAATGACGCACATGTACCCATACACGTGATGGAAAATTCAACGTTATTCAGTAGACCACTTTTCATCATTCATCAGGTAACTTTGTTTCATTTCTCAAAGGTCCAGTTTCAAGGCTTTGCATGGGACAGTGGACAGAGCACTCTGGCCGTTCTGTGATTACACAGCCCCATTCTGTGCACATTCCTCTGGAAATCACCATTTTTGTGACTTGTGGCATAGTACCCCTTCTGTCAGTTAAGAACAGGCGAGATAGCCTTAGTTTTCCTTGTGTGATGAGCCTTGGGTGCCCAACACCCTGTTGATGATTTGTGGTTTTTCCCTCCTCAAACTACTATCAGTAGGTACTCTCCACTCCTGAACTGCTCTAAAGCCTTCCTGTTTCAGATTTGCTGTGACCCAGTCATCTGACCATAACCATTTAGTGCTCATTAGTGTTGCTCAGGTCAACCACAAGAACGGACTTTTTGGTTACCGTCTAATATATCCTAGATCTTGACATGCACAGCTGTAATGAGATAACCAGTGTTATTCGCTTCATCTGTTACTGTTCATAATGTTTTGGCTTATCGGTGAGCAAATGGAGTCAGCCTACTTCAAAATATTGTTTTCAAGGTTTTTCTAGTCATTACACAAAAACATTCAATCTGGAGCTATGTTCGTAAAGATCCGAAGAATCCTCTTAGAGATTCTCTACCCTGGCTTAAACACTCCTAGCTAGGAGTTTTAGCTTAAGAGTGATCCTGAAGCAATCCTAAAGCAACTCTGAGCAAGGAGAAAACAATTTTTATCTAAATGAGGAGGCGGGGTTGACCCGGTTGCTAGGTCTAACGCATTCTTTTGAACACTATGATTGGTTGTCACCCCCTCACTCATTCCCTCTCTCACACAAACGCACTGTTAATTAGGGAAATACTGTATAGCCTATTATAAGTCTCTGAAATGACAGGCATCGGCTATTTCTGCGTATTTTACCCGAATCACACACACCTTTATGTTCTTAATTTTATTAACTGTGTCTTTAGCATGACTGTCATTTTTGCAGTTTACTTAATATATTGTATAGCTTATGAACTGGTTAAAATCCCCTCATTTCAGGTATGATTGCTGCCATATCTGATTTATTTAACTAATGGAGTTGGTTCGCATGTAACATTTATGTTACACCATTGTTATGTTGGGTAGGAAATGTAAGCGAATCTCTAATAAAGATCAACCACAAACATTATTCCTGCACGATCTAATCGGTAGCATTTGATTAACTCACTGTTATTCAGTGTTTGGAGACTCCTAAGCCTATTTGAAGTGCTCCTCCTTACTCCTAACAGTTTTTCAAAGGAGCTCTTTTAGTGGATAAGATGCTTTATGAATCATTTTTATCTTTACTAGGATCTACTCCTAACTTTAAGAGGGAAACGCCCACAATTCAAAAGACTTTTCTTAGAATTTCATCACTAGGAGCAACTCTTAGCACTAAGAATCTTTATTAATACGGCCACAGATCTATGGTCAGCATTTTCATAAGCAGTATATAATTTCATAATGTTATTCACACTGCAAACATTATTTTATTTAACTCTTGAAGCTTTTAATTTAAAATTGTACTTTGTACTTTCAATGTACAAATTGAGTCTGCCTTGTGTTGTTGCTCAGTATTATTCATAGCTGTCAGGCTCTAATTTATTAAGTGTTTCCATATGTTTAAACATGCACAAACTTAATAATGCCAATTTGCCAGCTTAATTAATCTCAAAGCTCTATGGAGCTATGTGTCTCTCAATGAGCAAAATAGGTTTTGTCTGCTTTTCATGTTTGTTCTAATGAATATTATTAGGTTGCATGCACATTTTTTTTATTGGAATTTTAGAATCGTGCCTCAGTGTTCTGTTTTTAGGATAGAACCAAAAGCGTATATTTTAGCATAATGAACAGTCTATTTTAGCAGCAATGTTAAACCTCAAAAAAACAATAGGCCTGGAACGTAAATCAGCATATTTTCTGATCCAATCCAATAGCATAATTGTGTTACATGCTATGAGACTGGCAATGTCTTCTTGTATGGAAAGTCAAGTAGCTTTGAAAGGATCATTAATTCTCTTCTCAAGCACATCATTAGCTGAAAGAGAATAATAGAAAATGGGCAGAACACGGCAGCAGTTTTTCAAATTATTTTGCATTTAAAAAAGGGAAAAGAAGTCAGAATTAAATTCTGGGTTTGAAGTTCTTCTATGAGTGGCACTGATGTAGAGAGATATATGTCATGTATTTAAATATGTCATGCAACAGATTCATTTGAAAGAAACAGTTATCAATGTTGATTGAATCAGCAGTGTTATATAGCCAAACTAGCTAACTTAAAGTGAGTTTTGGCTCTTGTTAGTCTAATCAACAGAGGCAAAGTGCTTTGTAATTGTAATATATGCTACATGATATGTAAATTATATCAATTTACAAAAAAAATCCTGTGTTGATTAACAGTATATCGAAAGAAAAGTTTTACCTTCATTCAAGCCATGTTAATAGGCATGACACATTCTGTTTGAACTAATAACTACATTTATACATTGATTCCTACATCACTCACAGCTCAGGCTGAAAACATGAGTGAAGCCTTGAATTTATAACTGGTAAAAAATATTTTAATAGCAATAATATTCCTTCTAGCTGCTGATTACATCCACAGAGCAATAAGAGGAACTTAAGGACGTTTAGGGTTTCTTGCATGAACAGGCCTCCGTTCATGCCCCATCATCTTGGTTAGGTTAAAACCTTGATTCTGGCTTAACCATTACAAACACACACATTCTCTTCTTATTATATCATTCTGTAGTTGATTTGCTTGTGCCTTGCTGTGTCATCTAACTTCTGTAAAGCTAACAAACCCTTACATTCTACTCTACAATCCCAAATCAGAAAAAAGTTGGGACAGTATGGAAATAAAAAATAAACAGTATTTACATTGACGTGTATTTTATTGCAGACAGTATGAACCTAAGATATTTCATGCTGTGTCTGGTAAATTAATTTCATTTGTTAATAAACATCCATTCCTGCATTTCAGCCCTGCAATACATGCCAAAAACATTGGGACAGTAAAGTATTTACCACTTTGCAATGTTGCCATTAGTTCTGACAACACTTATAAGACGTTTCAGCACCCATGATACCAAGTGATGAAGTGGTTCAGGTGTTATTTTGTCCCACTCTTCCTGCAAACTCATCTTAAGGTGTCAACAGTCAATACGTTCTCTATTGGGGCAGTCCTGTACTGTACCCTCTTTTTCCACAGCCATGACTTTGTAATATGTGAAGCATGTGGTTTTGCATTGTCTTGTTGAAAAATGCATGGAATTCCCTGGAAAAAATGTCGTCTTGAAGGCAGCATGTTGCTCTAAAATCTCAGTGTACTTTTCTGCATTAATGCTGCCATCACAGAAGTGTAAATAACCTTTACCAAGAGCACTGACACAACCCCATACCATGACAGACCCTGACTTTTGGACTTGTTGCTAGTAACAGACTGGATGGTCCTTTTCGTCTTTGAGGACATGGTGTTAATTTTTTCCAAAGAGAATCTGGAGTACTCTGACCACAATACACATTTCCACTGTGTGATAGTCCATCCTAGATGCCTCCAAACCCAGAAAAGTTGAACATGCTGGACATGGTTAACATAATGCTTATTTTTCACAGTAAAGTTTCACGTGGCATTTGTGAATGTAACTTTGTATTGTAGTGCTCGATAAAGGTTTGCCAAAGTAATCCCTTGACCATGTGATTATATCAGCTATTGATGAATGATAGTTTTGGATGCAGTGCCATATGAAGGATCAGAGATCATGGGTCCACTGTTTAGACTGAAATTCCTTAATTCGTTAAATGATATTATGCATTCTACAGGAAGAAATATGTAAATCCCTTCCAGTCTTTCTTTGAGAAACATTGTTTTTAAGACATTTCAATATATTTCTCAGGCATTTCTTGATAAACTGGAGATCCTCTGCCCATCTTTGCTCCCCAAAGACTCAGCTTTTGGTGGATACTGCTTTTGTACCAAGTCATGATAATAATCACCTGGTGACATCACCAGTTTGAAGTATTGCGTTTTTTAACCACATTACTAGACCTAAATTGCCCCAGTCCCAACTTTTTAAAATGTTTTGCATTTCTTAAATGCAGGAATGGATGTTGGATTAACAAACATAAAATTTCTTGGGGTCATTCTGTCTGCATTGAAATAAAACTCAAAGTAAATGTAAGACACATAGTTTATTTATTTGCATTTTCCATACTGTCACAAACTTTTTCTGATTTGAGGTTGCAATATCGTTTGATAAAGTTTTGAATTAATTTTAAAGCCCTGTTTAACTGTTTAGACCCTGTGGTAGCCAAAAATTACCATACAATGATGCTCCCTCAACAATAATTTACAGTAGAGATTATGGCTTGTTATTGGAGCACAGTGTCTTTATTTTCCTTTTTTGCCTTTTTCCCTTTTCCTCCCCAATCTGTTGACATTTCCTGTTGCAGGCAGTGACTCAGGCTCAGATGTCCACATTGATGGGCTAGAGTATTAGACCACCAATTAAGTGGCCATTGTGACAACCTTTGTCTCAAAAGTATTTTAAAACATTACGATGGTCTTTGCACTAGCCTGCCATAAGAGACATTTTTTTTATAGAGCAGTGGTTTTATTTGTGATGTATTTGCATATTTGTTCATCGTTTTTCTTAAAATGAATAGGCGTTCAAGACTTCTCGAGATCTAAGATTTCTGTGAATCTTTTTTTGTTAACATTAGGTCTGCTTTTACCTTATTTAGCATTGCATGCTATGTTCTTTCCTAGAAAAAGAAGCAGTACTGAATTTCATTCATCTTATTGTAGATTGATAACCACCTAGGCATTACTACTGTTCTTCTTATAATGACCTGGCATGCCACTGATTGCAGTTTTTTATGCATTGTTGGGTCTTTGTTTAATAAGATAGAACTTCTCTGTGGGCATGTCATGTACAAACAAACTCTG